>JAOXJP010000008.1:12410974-12446870 GCA_025762735.1 Platanus orientalis | reverse complement strand
CCTTATGTCCCCATAATTTTAGGGCTCCAAATTTAAAATCTCTCAAATTTAAGGATATCGAATTTCTCTTCATCTTCTTTCATTCTTTCTCCAATTTCTTTTAATTCTTTAATCTTCTTTTAGTATTCAATCAATCTTATTAGTTTTCTTTATTTCTTGCATGTTTCTTAAAAAGATTTTGAATTCTTGGACCATTTTTGATAAATTTCAGCATACTTTTCAAGATTCTATCTTTATTGCTTGGAAATCAATTTTAGGCTTTTGCTCATCATTTAATTAGTGTAGGAGCCTAATCCCATTGGTATCCTACATCACCAATCCCCCATTCACTTTTGATTTTACCACATCCTCTCATCTCATAAAATGATCCTTCTTTTCTCTACCACCTTCCCATAAGAAATCTCTCTGGTATTTCTCTAACACAAGACCCACCTTGCATGGCATTTTGAAAAGGGACATACAATACCCCGGTATATTTCTTAGAGCTGCTTTAATCAAAGTAATTATTCCCCCCAATGATATGCATCGCTTCTTCCACCATGCCAACTTCTTGGAAACCTTTCCCACTACCGAATCTCAAAACGAGATAAACCAGGGCTGCCCTCCCTAAGTTGGTAACCCCATATATTTGATAGGCCATGTACTAACTCTACACGAAATCTCATTTGCAAGCTCCCCAAGTCTTTGATCCTCCACATTGATCCCAACCGTACATAATTTTGACATGGTAACTTTAACAACCAAAATGAATTCAACTTTTTAAGCAAATTCTCATATTTCTAATGTTCATTTCTTCCACCTCAAGGAATAAGATCGTATCATCGGCAAATTGCAAATGTGTTATTGATTGATTCCTATCACCCACTCTAAAACCTTTAATGAGACTAACTCGCTCTACTCTCTGTAAAAGTGCATTAAGTCCATTTGCCACAAGTGTAAATAGAAAGGGTGATAATGGGTCTCCTTGTCTCAGGCCTCAGGATGACTTAAAAAAGCCTTTAGATATCCCATTTAAGAAAATCGAGAAAAAATGATCTTGCACATGTCCTTGCATCCATTTCAACCACCTATCACCAAACCCTTTCATAGCTAATACCCAAAAGAGAAAATATCAATCCACCTATTCATATGCTTTCTTAAAATCAAGTTTACATACCACTCCAGGTACCCTAGACTTCTTTTGGTAGTCTATTTTCATTTGCAATCAAAATACCATCTATAATTTGTCTTCCTCTAATAAAGGCACTTTCAGTCAGGGACACCACTTCCCCCATAACTTTTCTAAGTCTAATAGACAAAACTTTAGAGATGATTTTATACAAGCTACACAGAAGGCTAATTGGACAATAGTCTGCGAACTCCCTTGCTCCATCTTTTTTCGAAGTAAGGACTAGAAAAGCAGCTCTCATCCCTATGTTCAGTTCTCCCCTCTCATAAAATTCAGCAAATACCTTCATTAGATCCTCTTTGATGATATCCCATGCTACCTGAAAGAAATGCAATGAGTATCCATCCAGACCAGGGCCCTTATCCTTTTGCATACTAAACACAGCCTTTCTCACCTCCTCCGTTGAAAAAAGAACCTCCAATGCCTCCCTCATCTCACTAGGAAGCCTATTTTCGAAAAGATCTAGGATATTGGGTCTGTCCACTCTCTCATTTGTGTACAACTCCGAAAAATATCGAATAGCTTCATTTGAGATCTCCTCAAAGAACTACACTTCATCCCCATTGACCATCAATCTTGGGATAAGATTTTCCCTCTTTCTTCCATTAACCACCTTATGGAAGAAACTGATATTACCATCCCCCTCTTTTAACCATTTAAACCTGGACTGTTGATGTCAATATATCCCTTCATTTTAAAGTATTATCCAATTCCAACACTAGAGAATTCTTTTTATTGCCCAAATCTATTGATAGCCCACCAACTTCTTCATTTTTCCTATCAAGGAATTGAATCTCAGTCCAAATGTTGTCTTTCGTTTCCTTGATATTTCCAAATTTAAACTTCCAATATTTTAATCTTCTCTTTACACGTTAAAATTTTTTCATAAACTTAAAACCCTCTCTCTCCCTATCATTCTACCATAATGCTAGTGAATCCAAGAAGGAATGGTGAGTTGTCCACATATTCTCAAATCGAAATGATCTAGGTCCAAGACTCTCCTTGTTAGAATGAAGCATGATTGGCCAATGATCCGATGCCAGCTTCGGAAGAGCTTCTTGGTAGTAATGAGGGTATAAGTCTTCCCCGTCCCCTAAGACAAGGAATCTGTCTAGTCTGCACAATACTGGATTTTCTTGCCCATTAGTCCATGTGTACTTCGCATTGGATAGTGGACTATCCCTCAATCCCCAACTATGAACAAGATCATTAAACTCCCTCATACTCCTTGTAATACCACCAGCATTATTTTTCATCGTGTTTAAATCTTATCACATTAAAATCACCCCCAAGTATCCATGGACAACCATCTACCTCTAATAACAGCAAGTTCCTCCCAAAATTCCAATCAAATAGTGACTACCACAAGCCCATACACACCAAAAAGCATCCATGTAACATCCCTCTCACAATCTCTCATCACTATAAAGCACAAAAAAGTTATCAATAAGTTCCTCTTCCTTCTGGACTACAGTTGGTTTCCATGCCAAAATAAACCCCCCACATGTGCCAATAGCAGAAAGAGCACACCAGTCCGACAGTTCCTTTCTCATCACATTTCTTACTAAATGACTCCTGAAGAATTACCACATCTGAATTATATCTAGCAATATATTCATTGACCAATCTTCTTTTCCTCACACTGCTCAACCCTCTAACATCCCATGATAGGATCTTCACTTTTTAACCTTTGTCGAATGCCCCCTTCCTGATCACTTAACACCCTCTTCCACACTAGCCTTAAGACCATCCATCCTTCATATCCCATTAAAGATTCTTCAACTCCCTGTTACCTTTCGGACTTGTATGTAATTTCAGTATCTGTTTTTTTCTCAACCAACGTGACATAGTCCAACGATAGTACCTGATTACCTCCCTTGTCACAAACCTTAAACCACATTTTGCTTATAAATTCACCCTTAGTTTGCATTTCTCCCATAGTCCCTATTTTACCCCCTTCATCCACCCCATCCCTCATAACCCCCCACACTTGGCTCAACCCCTCCTCATCATTCTTATGGCAATCCATCACTGCCGTCTGAATTGGCAAACCTGCACTTGGGTTGGACTGAACATTGACAGGGACAGGACATGTATAAACAGATTTTTGAGCAGAGGCAGGAATCAGAGCAACAGAAGAATTAACAACCACTGGATTGGTCCTCTATTCTGCAAAAAATTTCAAACAATCCGATCTGCTTCTGCTTGGGTTTACATGGCATTTTCGCCTTGGTTTCTTCATTAATAACCATTCACCTTAAAAGAAGTATGTATTTAACTGCTGAGTTCTATACTCTATTTACACCTTTTAAGTTCTACATTTCCTAAATAGTTCTTGGTGCTGATCCAAGTTTTCCATATAAGTACAAGGTAGCTTTATATTTATTCTTCTTACGTCTCTGCTATGTCAGAGCCATCATTGTCTCCTACCTGAATTTAAAACTAAGGACTGTGCATCCCAAATAAGCATGATCTTGCACGTCAAGAAAAATAATTAAAAAAGAAAACAGATTCTTCTCCATTGTGTTACTTTTCAACTGGTTGTAGCTTTTCCCTTCGCCATCCGATTGTGGATTAGGTTACACTGGCATCCGTATTTGATGAGTGATTGACAACTATACATTACAAACTCTGAAGGATTTGAGTCATCTGACCATAGAGTCAAAAAAGGGCATCTGTTATTTGAAAATAAAATAGCAAGACGATTGGTAGGACATCATTCTAACAAGCTAGCATATGATTGTATTCTTAGTGCATGTCAGATTTCTTCCAATCACATTACCTAGATTGTTGATAAATAAATCATGGGATAGGCCCGTAGCAGTCCTCAAATTCAAGTTTGACAGTAACCCACTTGGCAAACTGAGTCCATTGAGGGAGGGGGGGTCAGCGGTGTAATTAGAGGTGACTGTGAAGAGTTCAGTATGGCCTATGCATGTCCCACCTCCCTTCCTCATCAGAGTAGTTTAAGCATTTACATCACTTGTTCACTTTCTCTCCTTTCAGAAATTCTTCCCAAGCTTCCTGAACTTTTTCAGATGTTAAGAATCAATCCCCCAGTGAGCCAAACTGAAACCTTTCAAATCAATGATGAACATCTTGTTCCAGTAATGCTATTGTCAACAACAATTAGAGTATTGAAAATTTTCAAAATCTCAAAGATCACAAGAAACCTAAAGTAATCAGCCATAGAATTTGTTAACCAAATCCCTTGAGCCACACTAATCTTGTCATTGCGAAGAGAAAACCTACCTAAACCCACAAATCCGATCTTCACTACAACGCAAATTGCAATCTAAAGGCAGAAACAAAATCCATAAACAAGTCATGCAACCCTAACGAAGCTGTAAACTAATTTATGCACCCCAAACAGAAAAAACAATGACAAGTGAACACCGAACTATCAATTTCACACAACTAGACACGAAAAAGAAACCAGCAAAAAAGAAATTAACTCTTATATCCAATTCAAACCTTTCGATAACTCCCAGTAAGTTAACCAGATGGATAATTGCCCGAAATCCGAAACTCGTCTCTACGCTTCCAAAACCCTAACATGCCCGAACCCATACTGCATTCCTCTGCAAAAACATAAATCACAAATACAAGCTCTTTTACTCCTCAATTCCATTAAAAAACTTACAAAAAATTTTCCGAAAACCAGCAATATAAAAATTTGAGATCTATTCCCAAACATGCAAGAACCCAATCTGATTTTTCAAAAAAAAAATTCTAATCGAAACTTGAATACCTTCAATGGAGTCGGTTTATATACGAAAGATCGAGTTTTCAGATGGGAGTAAATCTTCTCTGCGTTCAATTGGAAAATTAATAGTCAATATCCAATAGATCGAAAATCTTGTATTGCAAATATGACGAAAAATCTTCGATTCTAGGGAGCTTCGGAGACGATGAATCGAGGTTATCGAAGAGAGCTTCGTTTTTTCTTCTTTTTCTCTCTCTGTTGGTTCTCGAGAGAAGGAATATAGAGAAGGTTTTTAAAACCTATCCGGAAAAAGAAAAAAAACAAAAAGTAATTAGTAACTAATTTATATGGGTTCAAGTTGTCTCCAATTTAACTGGAAATATATCACGCCGGTACCAATCATTTCGTGCCACAATGCATGATAGTGTCTAGGAAATTGTCCCAGAGATAATGGAGGGTGATATAGTAAATATAAAAGTGACGAATGCCTTGTGTATTTACAAAAATTAATCTTTTTAGATGTTCTGGATTTGTACTGGCGATATATCTCTACGGTTAGACTGAAGATGGTTTATAGGTATAAAAGGTTTTCTAAGCCAGGAAAACTAACAAAAAATTATTAAAGTCATTAACAGCGTATTTAACACCTCTCACGCTATCGTTGTTGGTTGGAAAAATAATTAAGAAAAGAGATAATAGAATTTAACAAATAGAAATATATAATTATTTCTAATATTTCCAGGAAAAAAAAAAGGAAAAATATTCTTATAACATGTGTTAAAATAATATATTTTCTAAGGATTTAAGGGTACTTCCAACTTTTAAATATAACGGCTACAAACTTCTCTTGTGATTTTACCATCCCTACGCCACAAAATGGGTGTTATGTGTTTTTTCTCCCTTTTGTTTTTTTTACTTTAGTAAAAAATAAAATAAAAAATTGTCATCACCTCCACTTCTATGGGATAAAATGGTTGTCGTATAGCCTCTCTAGGAGAGAGGTATTGAGGTCGAATCTCTTCAACAGTATATCACAAGTGACTTTCATAGACATCTCCTTTAATGCTATGATGCAGTAGCTTGCGGGCCCAAGTGGTCATACTAATAAAACAAAAAGGATAAAGGTAACAAGGATGTTTTCTTGATCAAAGAATGTATAAATTCAACTTTTAAACAAAAGTTGAATTACTTCGTATATATGTTCAAAAGTTGAAAGGGAATAATATTCTTAACTTACTAAAAATAATAATGGTTGGTTTTATTAGAACTTGGTTTGTAGAATACCGGTCGGTTTTGGTCAATTTTGCTGGTTATATATCGTTTTTGGTACATTATAGTTTTAAGCTTTTAGAGAACCATTTAAGGTGTAAGTCCTGATCAAAGTGGATCGGATCACCCCGATTCAATACGATTTTCAACCATGGTTTAACTAATTTTATATAGAGAGTTCGGAATTACATTGTGAAAGTTTGTCTGTATACCCTGTGACATATATTCTAAAAGTTTTTACTTTTTCTTCTTTCTTTATCTTAATTTGTTGGATAAGTGTTATAAGATATCTGTGTCAATACATGGTGGGATACTTATTCTGATTCTTTTTTTCTTTTCTCTTTTCAATTGCCGGATTAGTGTTAGGGGAGGGTACTCGTGCCAAAGCAAGGTGGGGCATGGCTGTGAAGTTGATTCCTAAAACAAACATATCACAAGAGATGCCCTCACGTTAAAAATAATCTCTCTTAAGGGTAAGTATATAATTTGAGTTATAAAGATTTTCTCATAGGTTTACATAATATTATTGTTATTATTATTAATTTATGCAATCAATATTAAGAAGTTTAAGAGAATAAGTAAGTAAAATACGTAGATCCCAATAAACAGATTGGAAATATTATGAATCTAAATTGCAATTAATTGTCTTCTTAATAACTTGCAATAATTAGTAGTTATCAGTTTATTAATTACTATAACATGCATATACGATGTACCAGGTATCAGGGGCTTTAAAGAGTTGTTCCGTTGTTTAAGGAAGATCCGAGAGGTAAAGCATAGGTCCACACCGCTTGGTCCATAACCTGAAATAAAATGTCCACATCTAACTGCTGTTCAACATAGATTGGGCCCACATGCATAGATCAACATAAGATCCACAAGATAGTTTTTTATTTCTGAGCTGGACGTTATGTTCAGCTTCTCATTTCACGTTTTGATACTTTTTTTTTTTATAAGGAACAATAATATTCTGTGGCCAAAATTGTATGTGGCACTCTGTGACCACAGCACAAGCTGACATGTGGGATGTATAAGGATTAAAATTATCATGAAGGTATTCAAATAAAAAAAATAGGTACCCAAAAAGAGATACCATTTAAAAATAAAAAATAAAACACATTACCTGTCAGCTTGTGGTGCAGTCCTTGATGGTCACAAACAATTTATAGTCATAGAATATTTGCTTGGTTTTACTAGATATGTGTATAAGCAAATACACGTGGGTCAAAGAAGGATGTTATGCCTAATACATAAATAAGCACTTGTGTATTATCAAAGTACTCTTTATTATAGTATTGTGTCATGTGCTGGGTACGCATGGGCATGGTATCTCTTATATATCTATCGAGGAATGCAGTGCAAACATAAACTATGACTCAAATAATCAACAATTAAAGGGGGAAAAAAAAAAAAAAAAAGAGGAGCATTTCAAGGGTATTATACAGGAATGGCAATTCATATTGGCGGGTTCATGTTATGTGAGTTAAGGATATACCACTATATGGGTCAACCTGAACATGACCAATTTTTTAATCATGCTAAAGAAGATCAACCTGTTTTAACCCAAAACATGATTATAATAAACCCTAACCTTCCAATTTTGTGTCTGGATTATGTTTGAGTTCACAGGTTGTATGATTAGGGGTGACAATTTGTATTGGCGGGTCATGTTCGTGTTGTGTCAAGTTAAGGGTAAACGACTATATGAGTTAATCAGAACATGGCCCATTCATTTATTAATTATGTCAAAGCAGGTTAACCCACATTGACCCAAAAACACTATTACAGTTAATCAAACCCTAATACTGCTAATTAATTCCGTATCAGATTCGTGTCGAGTCTGCAGGTTGTGTCAAACATTGCCACCCTTAATATTATCGTGGAAGTATTTATTAACTTCTAGACAAGATCCAAGATGAGGGGCCTTGCCTGAACTCTTCGCCTCCTAGGTCAAGTGATGTTTTTTGGAGGCCCCATTAGGAGAGTCAAGCTTATTTTTTATGATTTTGATGGGATGTGTGTCATGCTCTTCTGTGTCAACATAGATAATCATTCTCCTTTTGTCATCTGTGGGTCATGTTAGTTCTGTCATTATATTTGAGGGATTCTGGTAGTAGTATAGCTTCTGTGGATCCCATGGCAGACTTGTCTCCTCTTGCGGCTGAAGGTCAAGCAGCTCTTATGGCCTCTTAATCTTAATTGCTTGTGATCTTGGATCAAAAGATTGAAGTTAAAGGACGATTCTTTCATCGTTATCAATTGTATTTTAGACTCTTAATTCCTCCTCGTTAGCATATTATGAGGTGTATTTGAGCTGTATCGAGATTAGTTTCTCTTTTAAGGAGGTGCTAATCAAACATATTCCAAAGGGAGCTAACAATGCTGCTTATCATGCAGCTGTTCACCACAGATTACACCAATCTCACCTTAACAAGCATTCTTTTATGCTTGTTTTCTTGCAAAAAGTTATTGAAAAAAGGATAATTTAGGTTTTCCTTCGGCCCTGGTTTGTGGGGCTTGTTGATTTCCTTTTAAAAAAAAAAAAGAATATTATGGTAAAATTTTACCAACCACAAGGTATTTATTAAACTTGGTAAGAAACAAATGTTCTACCATGAAAAAGTGTCTATGAGTATGTGATGAAAAAGAGGCTGACACGTGGTGTGTGGAGGTTTAAAGTGTCAAAAAAGTGCTCAGTTGAAAAATAGGTGTAAAATTAGAGACAAATTTCAAAAACACATCACGTGTCAATATGTGACACGTTTACAGAGGGTTTTTTTTTTTTTTATCACAGATAATCATTCTCCGACTACATTATAACACCTGTGAACATTTTACTTAGGCAACATAGTGACACCAAAGTTGGCAATGGAGGATGTGCTCCCATGTAGGGGTGGCAATTCGTGTTGGCGGATCAGGTTTGTGTCGTGTCAAGGTAAGGGTATAAGACTATTTGGCTCAACACCAACCTTACCCATTTATTAAGCATGTCAAAGCGGTTTGACTTGTTTTGATCCGAAACACATTTAAGGTCAACCCTAACCGGCTTATTTTCGTGTTGGATCATGTCGGGTTCGCGGGTTATGTGGTAATTTGTCTTGACGAGTTGGGTTTGTGTCATGTCAAGGTAAAGGTACAAGACAATTTGGCTCAACCCTAACCCGACCCATTAATTAATTGTGCCAAAGAGGGTTGACATATTTTGACCCTAAACATGTTTAGGGTCAATCCTAACCCGCTAATTTTTGTGTTGGGTCATGTTCGGTTCGTGGGTTGTGTCAAACATTGCCACCCCCACTCCCATGTAAATAGGAAGACCCTGAGTTATGCATTTGAACAATACATCCCTTCCTATTACGGAAAGGATGTTCTGTCCAGGACACCACAGCACTTCATATGGTATGTAATGGGTGGGTGATACATTTTTTGAATATGGAATATGCATTTCATTCTATATGACACCCGTGTCTTGGACAAAACATCCTCTCTCTTTCTATTACTAACAGTTTTGTGAGATTCTAAAAGTACATATTTAGTTTATTGATGTAAAAAAAGAGTATTTTTATTTGAGCCCTCAAACTCAAAGCTGAAGGGGAAAACACCGAAAATAAAGGGGAGAACTGAGACAGAAATTTGAATGTTCAATCCAACATGAATGACTGATGCTTCATCAATCAGTGATTATGTTACAAACCTAATTAATATGCCAAAAGCGCGCCCTTTAAACCTTTGAGATCATTACGTGACTCTTAAGGTCACTATTATTGGGGTTAAGGGGGTTCTGTTAGGGGTTAAGGATGTCATCTATGCGGGCTTGGATTATGTGAGAACGAATCTTGTGAGAACCGTGAAAACGGCACCAGAGGGGCTGATGCATCAGTACCATAAATTGATTTGCACTTTTTGGGGGGCACTTATCACTTTTTGGCACTGATGTGTCCGTACCCTGATGCCATTTTCACAGTTCCCACAAGATTCGTTCTCACCTAATTTTTAGTGCATCTATGCGGAGATCATGAGCTTGTTAGAAGGCTTGAAGCTAACAAAGATAAAGGTGCTGGAGAGTGTATTATAGAAGGGGATTCCATGACGGTTATCTCTCGGGGTAAGGGGGACAAAAGTAATACGTGCAGCTGAAAATTCTTTTCCTCCCAATACGTGCAGCTGAAGGTGGTAATTTCGTTTTAAATTTCCATATGTCGGCATGAAATCGTTTATTCAAAAACTCTAATTCATTGCAGAAAATCTGTAAGGCCCAGTCTGGTTGACTTGATTTGTATAGAAAATAAAAGAAAAGGCTAGAAAAGAAAATCCCACAAAAAATAAAAGAAAATAATAATAATAATAATAATAAAACATGAGAAAACCAACTTTTCATGACAACCTGACAGCTTATAAATGATTTTTGGAGAAAATTGTCATGAGAATTTTTTTCATGGCTTCCAGACTGCGCTTAAAAGAATTCAAGGTCTCGGCATCATCATTGAATCCAAGTTTTTAATTACGAAAAAATTTCCTTTTGTGTTCACTTCTCCTTTTTTCTTCACCGATTGGTAGCCTTAGAGACTGCTAATATTCATTCATCAAAATTTGGCGTTAGGTTCCTAGAGGTTCAATTTTGAGTGTTTGATCATGTTCAAGGAAATCGCCCCAGATGGGACCATTCATGGAGTTGCAGTTGGTAAAGGATTAATTGGTGTGCTTAAGTTAATTAGGGACTGAGGTATACTTGAGGAGGCTATAGAATAGGGTGGCAGAGACATGGATAAGAAAAAAGAGTAAACTCGTCTGCCTTGGACTACCAAAGGATATGAATGTACAGGGGATAAATGAATTGGGTTGGTGGTGATATCAAAGGAGTATTTTTTTATTTGCACTCAAAATCCAGATACAGCGCTCACATTAGCACCGAAAAGTAATAAACATACACCCCAAAAAATGCAAATCACTTATCGTTACTGAGTATGCTCCCAAATCCGTACACACAGTGTGCACGGATTTGTGTGCACATAAGCCAACCCGATACATATAAATTTCTTAGAGGGAACTAGAAAAAGGAAGTGAGAAAGCAGTACCAAGAAGACTATTCACAATAATAAGGCTGCAATTGGTTGTCGTCTCACGGGGCAGGATGAGAAAAAAAAAAAAAAAAAAGAAAGATATGATGAGTAGTGTTTTCTAAAGATGTCCATTGGCAAGGGACAAAGAAACATATGCCTCTCAAATTCACATTTCATTGACTAGCCAAGAACACCTAGAAAATTATATTTGGTGAATTAAAGCATTAGATTGACGATGTATGACCTTCCACTTTCAGAGATTTTGCCAAAATTTTATAATTTACAGAATAAGAAACATCAAGCATCTATGAAGCGGATGTCAAAGGTGTTTGGATGTATCTGCCACACATTTAAGGCCGCATATTCCTCTAAGCACTCCTTCAGCTGAGCCTCACTGTATCCCTGTTGACATGCAAACAACATCCAACAATAAGTTAAAATTAGAAATGGGAGGAAACTTCATATATTTGTGGAGTCATCGCTCTACTCCCATTTCAAAAAACAAAACAAAAACATTAAAAAAAAAAAAAGCAACCCCACAGTTTCCTAGTTGACACCATACTAAGCCCAAGCTTGCAAGAGTCTCATGCTGTCATTATTTTTACAACACAGGAAAGCAAGTTTTGATGGCCGCATTCTTATAGGAAAACTAGAGTCATCAGGAATAGGAACATGAGAGTAGCTGTCCTCCTTGCTCGTCCCTTTCATGAGGTATGCGACTTCAATAGGTACAACCATAAAATCTTCCATCTCATCACACTATCAAATGTCTAGACGCTTTTCTGGACTATTTCTGATAGTTTTAAAGACAAATACAAGGGAATGTCACTTTTGGCTTAAGAGAACTTGCTGGTAGCCTGGTGAGTTACAATCTGCTTGAAATGTCTTATGTGTTTGGCCCTCCTGGGGAGGTCACCTTCTCTAATGATTTCATTTTCACAAACTAAACCTAGTAATTTCTGATCCAGTGGCAGTTACATGCCCAACCTAAAATAGGAACACTATCCAGTCTGGTTCATTTGATTTTCTGGTAACTACAGCTAGCTTCTACAAACAACTAACCTTTCTGGAGATCCAGTTGAGTGCATGGGCATAACTCACGTCCATCCGGTTTGTCCTTGCAGCTTCATCTCGCAGAATTGAATAGATATCGGAGATGGCATCCAGGCCAGATTTCTGACGATCTTCCGAGTATAGTGAGAATTTTGACATCTGCATTAACCTTAATGCTTCATCCACATCACTCTGAGCCACGGTTTCTGAGAACCGTAGCCTTGCTAGAGCCTTTAAACACAACAATCAGTTTAAACCTTTAGTGATATATGAACAAAGTATAAAAGACAAAAGGTTATCTATCACTCCACAACTCTATCCTAACATTTCAATGCACCACAAATTAAGAAAAATCAGATGTAAATTGAATGTGTCAAAACCCAAACTTACAGTGGCTATCCGGAGAATACTAAGTAGGGTCCTCACAGTTGTGTAGGAATGAGGGGCATTTGATTTAGCTTCGTCCTGCCGAATGCTGGAGTATGCAGTAGCTATATACTCCTCCAGCTCCTTGGGGACATATGGGGACATTTTTCTTGCAGCTGAGATATACGACCTGGTAATGAAGGGTAAAAACTTGTAGGAGTACCAGAACAAAGAGAAGTTTCAAATCACTAGTTCACTATCTTTCTTAAAGTTTTGATTAAAATAATAAAATGGTAAAATACTTTGGAGAAAAGCAAGACTAGAATTCAATTGAAATATTTCACAAAAGCTATGGCCTCTTTCTTTGGAGAAACTGGAAGACCTTTTTTGATAAACTGGAAGACTTGGCGATATGAAAGTCATTTTTACATGCCTAGTTCAGTTCCTTCTCAAAA
The DNA here is from genome assembly GCA_025762735.1 of Platanus orientalis. Classification (NCBI taxonomy): domain Eukaryota; kingdom Viridiplantae; phylum Streptophyta; class Magnoliopsida; order Proteales; family Platanaceae; genus Platanus; species Platanus orientalis. Next base: position 12,433,793 of record JAOXJP010000008.1, on the reverse strand, counting down.
CCCAAGCTTCAATATAAGAACCAACTTCAGACCCATTATATGTTGTACTCCCAAGCACATTCAATTTACAGGTGAAACATGAGATCATGTATTATTTTATTTGAATATATAATTTTTTTATGTGGACTGATGGTAGCTTTCAACCCAACTACAGATTAGGATTCTAGTGAAACGAATTATGATGTTGTAGTCGGTGGATTTTGACAATGCCAATTGATAGCAATCAGGAATCAATCACCAGGAACAACAAGAAATAAGACAACTGGAACCACACTCAGGCATGCAGGTACTTGTATATTTTTGGTAAATAAACAAGATACACTCATTTACTGGTGTGCATAATCACAAACCAATCTTCATATGCAGCTATATATGAAACAACAACAAACAGCCTTATCCCAACTATTTGGGGTCGAGTACACGAATCCTGTTTTGCCATTCCACTCTATTCAGTGGGCCATATCTGCCACTCATTTACAAACGGCCATGTCTCTCCTTACTACTTCAACCCAGGTCAATTTCAGCTGCCTTCTTGTCCTTCTAGCAGAGCTTCAACTTGCATCGTCTCGCTCCTCACTGGTGCAGTCATTGGTCTTTGATGCACATGAGCACATGACCAAACCATCTCAGTCGACTAACCCTCATTTCATCACCTATCGGTGCTACACCTAAGCTCCTGCAAATGGATTCAATCCTAGTTCTATCATTTCTAGTCTTGCCTCTCATCCACCTCAACATCCTCATTTCAGCCACACTCAATCTATGAACTTGTTGTTTGTTGGCATAACTAAAATTCATCAATACTATCACTACTTTGAACTTCAAAGAAAACTAGGGGGGGGATATAAATCTATTATGAACTACATTATTAAGTAACCTGCTCTTCCAGTACTGGTGATCCAAAACCCCATGGTTCTGGTCCTTCTGTTCTGGAACCCATAAAACATGTTGATGTAACAAAACAAATATATTGCTTTCATCAGCATATAATTTAAATACCATGTATTGAGGGGCCCATGGTGCTGGTACCTAGGAGCTATTAATAGACACATCAAAATGTATCCTACAAAAAAAGGGAAGAAAAATCATGGCAGGGGAGCTCAGAAATCATGACCATTATAAATCACAGGTCACTGCAACCACCTAAAAACTTTTTAAAATTGCCTTCTGAGATTAGTAGGGTAGGTTTTGCCAACTGAACGAAAATAACATTTAAGAAGTCAATACAAGGATTTACTTCTAACTAGATGATTAGTGAGATTACCTTAGAACAGATGGTTCGAGTGGAGTGAACCCAAGGGCAGGAGATTCTTTATTCTGGTGGACATAGACAACATGTCTTGCCATTTCAAGGTCACTATCCATATCCGCCCGATCTAAGATCAGCCATAGGAGATCAAAACGTGATAGAAGGGCTGGAGGAAGATTAATATTTTCAGCTGGAGTTCTGCGAAGATCATATCTTCCCCTTCATCACCAAAAAACAAAGCCGTTATAGTCAATGCATTTAACCTTTGCAGAGAGAAACTATTTCTAACAAAGAACTAGTTGATTTGTATACACAAGAAAAGGAAAACTACCCTCAGGATGGGCAAAGGAAATAGTATTGAATTAATCCCTGATGTGCTTAAGCAGAAGCAAAAATACAACCTTATAAATCCACAAAAATGACTTGGACTACATAAATACAAGAATAATTCTGTACCAGGCGGGATTTGCAGCAGCAAGAACAGCAGTTCTTGCATTGAGGGAAGTGGTGATTCCAGCCTTGGCAATGCTGACTGTTTGCTGCTCCATCACTTCATGTATTGATGTCCGATCTGATTCCTCCATCTTGTCAAACTCATCAATAGCACATATACCCATGTCTGCAAGCACCTGCATACAGAGAATTCCTCCCTATGAACCCCAGAAATCCTTGAGACATTGAACTAAAAAAAACTTTGGATGTTTCACAACTTTCTTGCAGTAGTCTGATTTTACAAAGAATATATAAAATCATTCACACTTCCTAGCATAATACTGATGTACTATTTTATGTTTTTCTTACTTGAATCAAACAGGATTTGCCAATGGATTATTATATTACTGCACCCTATTGCAATATGGATGATGAGGCATAATTTGTCTTTCTAGTTCAATGAACATATGTGCTACATGTATCATCCACATTATTTCTAAGAATTCAACTCAGAAATATAATGGCATATAAAGAGAATAGATGGACGTCTGAATGCAATTCTATGCTTCATGAGAATTAAGTCATGTTATGAGCCTCACCAAGGCTCCCCCTTCAAGGACCATCTCATTTGTTACTGGATCCTTCTGGACAGCAGCAGTTAGACCAACGCCACTGCTTCCCCTACCTGTGGTGTACATTCCCCTTGGTGCCACATTGATTATGTGCTTGAGAAGCTGACTTTTAGCAACACCAGGATCTCCCATCAAACAAATATGTAGGTCTCCTCTGATCTGCACTTACAAGAGATATAGTTACAAAACCATTATAATAATCATAAAAATGATTAATAATGGCATTTACCTGGAGTATACTAGCTTAGTCTTATCACAATGATGAATGTACATGACACCCAAAATCAACAAAGTAGAAAAAGAAAATATAGGAAAGGCATCATGTCCTGTTAATTGAAAATCCTATGATCTATATTAAATGACTACTACATGCTGGGTTTATAATACACATTCACAGAAAATTAAGATTCTCAAAATAGATGCAAAGTGATCTTCCATTTCAGCTATATATCATGAATGCAAAAGGATAAAACTATAATTTACTGGTAAAGTAAGTTTATCTCAGTATTACAGCATTTCTGAAATGATTAGCAGAATCCTATCTAGTAACAAGTATAGTTAGTCATTGAAGAGATTGAAATTTCCATCAGACTGATGGTAAAGTGGACATAAGTAGATATTATGCAATTACCTTCATTCCATCTTTCAACTTCCGGTGAGGAGCACCCACAAGGAGAAGCAGCAGAGCCTTTTTAACATCTTCGTGGCCGAAAATTTCAGGTGCTAATGATCGTGCCAACTTATTATAAATATCACCATCCTCAGCTAAGCGTGTAATTTGCTCCTCCTCATCTCTTCTCAGTTCATACCTGTCGTAAAGAGCTAATAATCAAATCCATTAATCTTCTCTTCTTTGGTTTCATCCCAATTATCTTTCAATAGACGGAGAAAGTATAATTTCTAATAAACTGCCATGAAGAATGAGTAGTTTAGAAAAGAAAAAAAATATATACAAAACAAATAAAAAAATTGGACTTTTGGTTTCAACCGTTATGTTTCAGTGAAGAATGAGAAAACAAGAAAACCCAAAATTAACTTTACTAATAGTTTTCATTTCAGAATCTCTCTCTCGCTCTCTCTCTCTCTCTCTCTCACACACACACACACACACACACCTCCAGCTAACCTAATCTCCAAGAAAATTCTTTGAAACTGAGTCTACTCTCAAAATTCAACTAGCAGCTACATGGAAACTAAGGATAGTTCATTTATTCTAATTTTTTCAATCATTTCCTCCAAACTCATTATTTTTTATAGCTTTAAGCTATGTTCATGTGTTCTCATCTGACTGAAAGTATCCTTCAGTTAGCAACATCTCAATTGGCTACTACCTAAAAGGAGAAATTTTGGTTCTTGCAAAAATGGCAGCCTGAGCACAAAAGAAGTCATTTGTTTCTGAATTTGACAAGAAAAAAGGTATTATTTCCCTTGTTTTATGATTATCAGCAAGGGAGAATTAGTGGTAGAATTTGGTGCATATGTCTGGAGCAATAGTATTTTGGTCATTCTCTGTGTATAATTGCCTTCCTGAGAATTGAGAAATTGAGAACTGGAAAATGACTCACTCTTCATATCTCTTCTTGAAATGGGTAACAGACATGGCCTCCAAGTATGTGTCTGCAACCAAGCCTGCTCGCATTGCCCTAAATCCTGTGTAAGGAATAGGAAGAAAAATTCCTGACATCTCAACAACATCACCTGGGGCTACCTGATACAGTCCAACAAACAGAAAAAGGAGTGAAGCAAATAAATGAGCAGTCATATAACCAAGAGAACTGAGAAAAGATCAAACGAAAAGCCTCCCAAACTCCAAATGAAAATTAATAATAATAATTATAGTAACAATAATAATGATAATAATAATAACTATAACAATAATACCACTAATAAAATGCATTTTCTTATCCATTTCAAATTCAAAGACGAACACATCAGGTCTACATTTGAAGCCATCTTCGTGCAATCTATGCCAATTCTTGTCTAAACAGCAAGTTATCCTCATAACCAGAACTGTCAATTCTCGGATAGGTAACAATAATACTTATATGGGTGTCGATGTCTGACAAGGCAAATTTTATTTAAATAAAGAGTCTTTGTTATGTAGATTCCTGGCATCCTATGACTGGGCAATTGATCTTGGCCTCTATAAGCCCATACTGAAATCAGTAATCCCTTACTCTTCAAAGCAAATGACAAAAAGGGAATGTTTCAAGGTACTTCTCTACTATTAAATTGATCGATATTAAATTTGTAAATGCAATGTCCCACTCTTAGCAAGAAAATTTAGATGATTCCCCTGAAAAAAGTTCATGTACATTGCTATAAGAAAATATATCAACTAACCTTCCTCGTGAGTTCTCCTCTAAGATGGACAGTCATTGTCCGTGGAATGTGGCCCTTTGGAACATGTTCCGCTAATTCTTGGATCTTTGCCTGCAGTTAGACCACTTTACATGTTTATATTACATAAAAAGAAAAACAAGCTGAACATTATATGATTGAATATAAATCATAGAAAAACCTTTTTTCTATATATATTTTTTGAAACTTTGTAGAAACCTTCTTGTTTACTTCACATAAATTATAAAGCTCTAGATTAGAGGAGAGTAAAGAGACTACCTCTTGAAACTTCAAAAATTTTGAAGCTCTGAGCTGAAGGATGAGGTTCCCTTTAGTGTTGTTAACTTTACAACGATTGGATGGGCAGTCAAACAGGGGCATGAAGAGTCTAGCAGTTACTTCCTGGTTTAGTCAAATTGAAAGGAGAAACAAATTAACATCACAGATCCAAGATTTGAGGCATATGGCTTAAGAAACCTTCAGCATGTATGTGTCAAAGGGACCTAGACTAAATTACCTGGTAAATTTCAAAACCGCACTCTTCACATGTATAAACAGCTACCTGCATTAACGGCTTAACATCCGAACATCGAGTTACAATGCCAGAAATCCTTACAAGCTGGCCGATATAGGAGCCCTTAACCTCTCTTATCGTAAATGGTCTTTCTTTAGAAGAAGCTTTTATATAGAGTTCACTGCATTCCACAATAAAACACGTTAGGGAAACACATTTACCAGATATCATATAAAGGTTTACAATGAGTTCCAATATATAATTGTGATTGGCATTCATGACTAAAAAGATTGGCAGAAATCTTCAGTTATGGGAGACCTGAGCTACACGATTCAATGAGACTATATTATCTATCAAATTACAACAATTTTTCCATTTATATGCTATAACCACTAACGATTTGCGTAAGTTAGATAATTTAAAAGAGAAACAAACTATAGGAACAAAACTGTGACCACAACCAAAAAGGTTTTCCCTTTAGGCTTACTAGAAACGCTTAATCTCTGAAGGCATCCTCTGGTGCGGATCCGAACCATCTGCATTCTCCGTTCCTTCTTCCGACCTTTGCGTCATCAGGATATCATGATCATCATCAGGAAAGGCCTCAGTCGGCAATGGCATGATCTCATCAATGGCATCAGCAAAAATACCGAGATATCGACGAGTATTTGCAGTAACTCGCCTAAGGAACTCCTCATCCAAATCCTTATACTAATTACAAGAAAAACGGTAAAAAAAAAAAAAAAAATAGGTTTCATAAAGAAAACCAAAAAAAAGGAAAATTATATATAACAGAGTAGATGGAGAAGAGAATTTACACTAAACAGATCCTCGAGATCGATCTGGACTGCTCGGATCTTATGGTTGGAAACTTCTTGCTGAGACCAGTGAAAGACATGGAGATGATGTTAGGAAGAAAAACAGATTTTTTGGCCGATAACTAAAATTCACTTAAAATCCTTCAGATCGGATCATCAGAAGGAATTTACATATATATATATATATATATATACATAAGAGAAAGAGATGGATATGAGAAGAGGGAGACAGACACTTACGAGGATGTTGAGGTATTTGGCTTCGCCATTGGCATCGGCAAAGTTCGTCAGAAAATCCTTAGCGAGTACTGCAAAAGATAAATGGCTTCAGAGTGAGACAGAGAGAGAGAGAGAGAGAGATGAGATGAGATCGTAGGCTTACCTTTGTCGGCATTGAAGTCGAGATCCCTCATGGCTGCTATCTCTGTGTGTTAGAGAGAAGAATCGGAAAGTGCAGAGCTGGGAGTGATGTTCAATGTATTGGCGGGAAATGGTGGCCGTTTATAGTGCTTTCTGGCGGGAAGGAGTACTCAGGGCTCTATGAGCATGCATGCGAAAATAAAAACCACTAATTTGTGGCTGCTGGGATTCGAGCCCAGGTCTCTACGGCCACAACGTAGAATTCTCACCACTAAACTACAGCCACAGGATATGTCCTGTGAAGGATCACTAACAAAAAGAAATAATTATTTTATTTGAACACAGACGGACCAATGCCGTAGTGGGTGCTTTTGGTCTTTCCCCTTCTAAGATTGGGGAAAGGATTCTGACATTTCAATTATCTGGTTTAGGACTCCAAGTTATCTGAAAAATGTCTGTTTCATCCGTATTCAACCCCAAATAAGCTTATCCAATCCGTTTATAAAAATATCTGCTTATATCATATAGGATGCAGACATATATTGATGTGTTTCATTTGAATATAACAATATATAGATTATTGAGTATAGACGATTGGATTAAAAATAAATAGCCTAATAACTAAAAGGAGAATGACTGTCTATTTTGAGACAGACCTCTATTATTGTGCATTGATTGACACATGATGTAATTTTGAATTTGATGTTTTTTATTGACTACCTACTTTTTCAACTGAACACTGTTTTGGACCTTTTTACCTTCAAAAACAACACGTCTATTGATAATTCACCATATACAGAGGCATTTTTATCGCTAAACATTTGCTTAATAACTAAAACCCTAAAAATACATAAATTATTTATTTCATAATTGTTCTCTTCTTATCCATGGCAGCACCCATAAGTACTACCACAATTATAGTGTCATGGCAGAACAGTGGAAGCTCAAACCCCACCACATAGGAGAAGATATGGTGTTTTGATCCATCTGACATTATTGTTAGACCATACAGGATTGGTAATCTTGGCAAAGATAAAGATGGGTTAGGGAAGACCGCACTAGTGATGGTGACGATGACATCTATGAAATTGTTTATTTTTTTCCAGATATCCAAATTCTAGATTACTTAATCAAATAGGATACAGATATAGTTTTTAATATCCGTTAGTTATTGGATAAGATATGGTTATGCTCCTATCCAGTCCAAATCCAGTCCATTGGCAGTCCTAATTTGGTTGCCATGAAGTCTGGTTGCTGGTTTTCTTCTTTTCTATCCAATTCAAGGCAACTAGACAGGGCTAGCTTATTTATTCCATGAGTCTGATGAAATTATAGGATTTCTTTAAACTAATTAAAACCCTCTCTTGGTTTAGTTTAACTGAGTAGATCAAAAAATATAATGGATGAAACTTTCCTTCTTTTAATTGAGTTGCATGAAAGATATTCAATCAAGAACAGTAATTACCAAGGCTTTAGTATGATCAACAAGGCCGATAACTCATAGTGCACCGATTTGATGAATCCAACAATTGCATGTGCAAAATCGTAGCATTGATATTATTGATTTGATCTTATTTAAAGGCTATGGTTTATGGCATATGTAATCCACTTAAATTAGGCTTTAGAAAAGCAATGATATAGCGGGGCAAAGGATCATTGAGAGGTTATTTTCATGAATTAATCACGATAAATGGGTTATAAGATGTTATGTGGAATGGTCCATTTTAATGAGCCTGTGTTTTGTTGATAATGTATACAATTCATATGATCCGTTGCACCAAATACCAACCTTGAAGATGAGCTTGTCTATGAATTCATCAAGAATCAATCAATACTAACCATACTATCAGGTTGGGATTAAAACGGAAATAAGTTTTTCCTGATGTATTAGAATGACATCAGGGGGCTGACACATCAGTGCCAAAAAATGACTTTCACTTTTTGGCGGGTGCTTATCACTTGTCAATGCTAATGTGTCCACCCCTGATGCCATTCTAATACATCAGGAAAAGCTGATTACCGTACCTAATCTTTTCCGCATACTATCAGACTCTGGATAAGATTCTTGACAAACGACTTTCTTTTGTGAAATGTTGTATAAGAATTGTCAATGGTGAAATAGTCTACTCTATCCCTGCGTCGGTATCGACACTCAGGATCCTCTACAGTGAAAAAGTTCACAGTGAAAGTGCTGTGATACTCACTGCTCGACACAAACGATGGTTGTTTTAGATTTTTGTGGAAACAAGTGGTATGATACAATCTGTATGAATACAAGCATTGGGTAGGACAAATCGTTGCATCGAACAAGCCTGTGAGACAGAAGGAATAGCATATTCCAATTAATAGGTCCATGCCCAGCACCAGTAGAACCTTCTGAAGTAGAACTTTCTTTCCAGATGGTTAGAAAGTATAGATTGTTCATGGAAATAGACAATACCCATTAGGACAACCTATTCGATTCTCCATAGTAATTCACATGTTCAGATATCAGACTTGTTTTATAGTTTAAATTTTCCCAATGTGCCTGCAGACATGCTGGGTGGTTCAAGCGGCTAAAGCAGCGACCTAAATCACAATTGCAGAAAATTGACAATCTGAAGCCTACCACAAGGTATAAGGAGCCCTGTGCATGTTAATTTCAGCCATAACAAATATGATACCTTAATCAAAGTATATTTGTTCCACCAAGACTGCAGAAAATTAGAGATCTGAAGCCTACCTCAAAGTACAAGGAACCAAGTCATGATAATTTCAGCCAGAACAAATCTGATGATAACTTAAAAATCAAAATATATTTGTTAAATTTATGATGTAATTTTACATGGGTAGGAAGCAATAAATAATGGCAGATTATCACCAGATGGACCAATTAACGAATCTTGAAATACCTTCCTCAATCACAAGAAATCTAACCAAAATTACTAAACAATGAAGGATCTTGCCCAGATCAAGCAATTAATGAATCTTGAAAATATCCTTCCTCAAACCCTAACTCGTTGTCAGAATCTCTGAGAATAATTTAAGATCCAAACCTACAAAACTGCCAACGGCTCAGTCGCAAATGGGACTCCAAGACATACTGAAGCAAATTTATTTTTTCGCATCCTGTTCGCCATCAAAAGCCAAATCAAATATCTGATTGTAATCATCTACAAAATGAACTTCAAGGCCTTCTTTCACATTAGCTGCAAGCTCATCAAAATCCCTTCTGTTAGCTGAAGGAAATATGACAGACTTCACGCCACTCCTCCTTGCAGCGATGGTCTTCTCCTTGACCTGTTATTTGTGCGATCAGAAATGCATTAGTCAAATTGTTCAATCCAATGGGGCATAAACTATGACACTAAAAATGGGATTTCGAAACATTCAGCTGTTGAAAACAGACAAACACTCTATAGAACAACTATGGCTTCTCAAATTGTGTATTTGATGGTTGGTAGATTCTTATTTTTACTCATAATAGATGGTGTGGTCATTTCTTTACCAAAAGAAGATGACGGGGTCATTTTGATTTAAATGCTGAGAGTTCGGATTTTGCAGGGCTCAAGTTAAAAACAGATATACTCTATACATCATCAGCTAAGACCTTCTCCAACTAAGGGGGAGGAGAAGATTGCTACGTTAGTGGGTCACCCCAAACTTAGCCAGGCGAGAAGCAACAATATTGGAGGTTCTCTTAACATGCACAATGGAGACCTCCAAAAACAAAACAAAAGAAGAAGAAGAGAGTAGAATGCTTTAATTTGCATAGGGCTCTGGCTAGAGTCAGCTTTCAAGCTATTTACAACATTTAAAGCATCTTCTTCTAGGATGAGAAAAGACTTGAGGCCTTGCTTTTCATACTTTTTTTTTCACGGGGGTGGGGGAACTATTTTGGAAGGATGTGTACTCAGCATCTAAGATCATCTACTGTTTGCCTGAGATGGAATCAAAATCACTAAAAAAAAGGAAAATTTTGTGTTAAAAGATAGGTTTGAGATATTTTGAAAATATTGTTTGCAGATTTAAGATCTAAAAAAAAAAAATTACCACTAACAATGATCAAACATCCATAAATGTGTTAGACAAGCTAATGGCCCTAAATTTTTATGGGTATTACCACAAAAAAAAGTCTATTTTATGGGAATTTTAAGAGAGATGTATGCTCATCATTATCATAAGACTAGAGAAAGCATTGAAAGCATATTTGTGACAAAGTTCATAGTTCAGTCTAATTAACATACCCCACCAATTGGAAGGATCCTCCCTGTTAATGTCACTTCCCCGGTCATTGCTAGGTCTGTCTTAACAGGCTTCTTCAAAGCTAGAGACAGCATTGATGTGATCATGGTGCAGCCAGCACTAGGACCATCCTTTGGGGTGGCTCCTGCCGGCACGTGAAGATGGATCTTTGAATTGGCAAAGAAGGGGTTATCCGGTTCTTTGTCAAGCAGTATTGCTCTGCCAACTGTGTGTGCAATCTGGGCACTCTCCTTCATGACATCCCCAAGCTGCCCAGTGAGAAGGAGTGCTCCTTTCCCCTCTCCTTGCTCCACCTGTGTGGTCTCTATGTACAATGTAGAACCACCCATTGCGGTCCATGCGAGACCCATCACAACTCCAACCGGTGTCTGGTCGTAGATGCGCTCAGCATGGAAAACAGGTTTGCCGACAAAATCAGACAGGTTTGGTGCATCAATAAACACTTTCTCGACTGTCTTACTGGCTTCATTTTCCTGCTCTTTCTCAGTTTCTATATTGTCCTGTCAGTAAGATTTAAATCGTGAATGACATGCAAACATGTGTGGATCTGGAATGATAGGAAGAACTGTTGGGTCGACCTGAAGTTTCCCCCAGTCAGCCCACACTTTCTTATAGGGACCACAAAAATACAAGTATTGGTTAGGGTAAATTTTGGAGAAACTTCCTCTTAATATATGAAGTTAAACAAATCACATGGGATTTGCCCAACCTGACAAAGTTGAAACCAAAAAAAATAATCAATATGACCAATCAACTTCCATGATTTGGCATCTCTTTGAAGGATTACAATACTTGACTTCCAGTTAATAGATTTACTTTGGGTTCCAGTTAATAGATTTATGTTTTCCCAACCGAAATTTTTTATCTTCTCCTTTCCAACAATGGCAATCTCTTTATTTCTTAATATGATTTTGTTAGTGAACAAGATTACTTGCAGCAGAGTAATTCCAGCTATAGGAACAACCAAACAAGCAAATCGGCTCAAAATTTGAGTTTCTACCATGATGTTTACTCAACTTAATATAATCATTAATACCAATTTTCTGAGCTGTTACCTTCGAATCAAGCGGTTGATTATCTGTGCACGAAATTTCATCAGCTGGGAGATCTGTCTGCACTTGGTCAGCCTCTATAGAAGTTTCACTAACCTCTTTTTGATTGCTCTCTTCTGGTTCAGCACCAATTTGGATCTCTCCTTCTACGACAGCTTCACTCATTTCATTATTAGATTTCTCTTCGGCTTCATCAGGTTCAATGACCTGAACTCCAACTTCAGCTGATTCATTTGATACTCCTTTCCGCACAAGTTGCAGAGCAATCTGACAAACAGTTAACGCACAATGCCCATGTCAGGGGAATCATCAAATAACTCACTAACAATTTCATTGAAGTGGCGTTGTCGGTTTCAACATCGTGGTTCCCACATTCCATAGTGTTTGGGCCATGTAGACATAAGCAACCAGAAAGTCCATATTTTATGTCAGCACAAACCCATATACCATGTATTGGGGGTTCCAGAGTGCTGGAAAATAACAACAAAGCCTTATCCCAACTGCTTCAGGTTGACTACACATCCTGTTCCACCTTTCAACTCTATCTAGAGCCATATATAGCCATTTCCAGAGTGATGGAACCAATTACATAATTTATCTTGTTAGCTTGTTTCTCACCTCATATTCGTAACTCAAACTAAAATTGGATATCCGGGCTAACCTTGCGGTATATCTTCTCAATGTGCTTTTGAAGATTCCGAACTCCTGCTTCTCTGCAGTAATTTTCTATTAGAGCAAGAAGAGCTGCATCGGTCACTTCAACCTGGCATGAATCATTATTTTGAAGATAAGGTTCTCTCTCACAAGTACACAAATCAAACCTTATCAGCAATACTCAGTGTGTGTGTGTGTGTGTTAATTATTTGAGGTTTTACATTTCAATTCAGAGAAGATCACTTTTAAATCTTTAATCAAGGTGTTTCTAACTTAAATTTTCAAAAATTCACACAGATGTGTTTATTGAGAAGCGCTGAAGTCAAAATGAGACCAGGAAAAAGCCTCCTCCTTTTGCATGTCATATACATGAGACAAGTGCAACCACTGGGGTCATTCAAGAGGCTCTAGTCCCTCTAGGCCCAAGATAACCCGACTGGATGATTCTTGACATTGCATCTATGGCATTCCTTTGGACTCCTCACCAAGTTTAATAACATAAATTATAAATTTTCAAATTGCCCAAACAATGGACTTGTGAAAGACTAAGAAAAGATGATTCCACTTATATGCTACATCTTTCTTCATTTTTTGACATTTCCAGACTCATCTTAATATTATTGACTACATTGATATAACTGACCAAAAAAAAAACTTTTTCTTTTATAAGAGAGAGAGAACATGAACCAATTAGTTCATTTATTACAACTTGCATTTTGTTACACTATCCTCATGAACCATTTTGGATTTAATATCGCTTAAAAGAATGGATAAATAATCTAACTTGGATATTTGAGCCAAGTCAAGCCAAATCTGGTATGACCCTAGCCAAACCATCAAAGATGTAGTTGTGAAATCAACAGTGCAAATTAGTGAGAAATAATAAGAGTCATCCAATTGAGCCAGATCAATAGAATGACATTCAATACTGACCCCATGAGCTCATTGAATTTACTCCAACCTAAAAAAGAAAAAAAGAACTCATACTTGTTCAGGCTTGATACCACAAGCTTCCCGAGTTGTCTTCTCCAAATAATCTCTGGCTATGTGCATCTTTTCATCAGTGATATAGCCAGCAATGGCAATAATCTCCATTCTATCCAGGAGAGGATTGGGTATCATTTCCACTACATTAGCTGTGCAGACAAACAAAACCTGCAACAAAAAAAGCCAGAGGAAGAGGTGTAAGGGTCAAGAATACAGTCTAGGTACTTCATCAGGAGACATGTTACACCAAGTTGTAATGTATCTGCACTACACCAAATTGCAAAATCTTACGCTTACAGTGTACGTGCACTACATTGAATTAGTAAACTCACACCAAGTAATTGTCTTCTCATACCACATTACATCATCCATAACAGCTTGGACCACAAACACAATATTGTCAGACTTGTTAACTAGAGTTTATTTTATTAACCAAGACCCTTGTGAAGAGAGGGCGTCTTGGAATGCCTTCCATTCCATACACTGTCTCATAGTTACAGACCTACTTAACCAACTTTCATATTGTAGGAACACAGATACAACTCAGCAGAAAACAATGACTATCTCAGGTAAGATCTAGAACGAGGGAATGTGACAAAAGTAATACCTTTGCTTTTAATCAACAAAGAGAATGAGAAAAAGGCAAGTACACATAACTCAAGTTTTAGGATACAATACCTTAACAGAAAGGTAAGAACAACAACAACTAACGGAGGCAACATTGTAAAGAGGGTAGCACCAGCAGTGGTGGTAAAATATAGACAAGGGTGAATGGCAAATTGTCATGGCAATGTTAATGAACAATCAACAGTGGTCTCCTTTCTATTTCTTTCATTCTTCTTTTAGTAAATAGGTAATGATGAATGGATTTTAATGAGAAAATTTTGTAAAATACACAAATATCGTTCTTTATGATAGATGATAAGAAATTTTATTAAATAAGAAAAGAGAAAACGATAAATATTTCTTATTCATCAAACAAAGAAATATGAAACAAGAAAATAAAACTAAGTCCCCAAAATGCTCTACAAAGGGAGAGATGTGCTGCTATAAGTAGACTCCCCTCAGACCTGGCCTTAGCTAACCTATACAATATATCATTCAACTCTCTAGGCATTCACTGCCTCAGGTATTCAAAAGCCCCGTGCAATCGATCAGGTGTCTTTATCAATATGGGCTAGTTTCCAACTCCTAATCATTTTTTTTTTTTTTTTTTTTTTTTGAGAAAAGTAAGGAATTTCATTAAACAAAAGAAGGGATAAGCATGAGAAATGCCAATCCAAATACAACGCCTAAAAGCGAAAAGAGAGAGGGCAGAAAACTAAAAGATAAACTAGTCCCAATTAAAAAGCCATATTTGGAAAGGGGAGGGTCCCAACATAATAGACAGACAGCCAATCATATAGACGTGTAAGCATAGTATTCAACAAAATAGAGTGCGAGAGAAAAAAATATCAAAAATGCAAACTTGTTGCGCTCTTCCCAAATAGCCGGGCAAACAGCGGTCGGAATGAGATGCCACATAGCACGGCCCAAAGTGCCTAGATGACTAATATAATGACCCATCCAGCTACCATATAGCTGCCGCTCTACCTCAGGCTGCACCCACACAATTGACAAACGGGGAAGTAAGAAAGCCCACACCAAGGCCACTCCCTGGTAGTGAAGGAAGAGATGACCAGCAATTTCCCCATCCACTATGCACATAGAACATCGGTTGGGGATGGTTAGGCCTTTTCAAACCAAATTGTCTATCGTAGGAGCCCGGTTCCACCAAAGTTCCCATAAAAAGAAAGATACTTTGGAGGGCAAGAGCGAGTCCCAAATCATGTCATAGGGGAAGAATACAGAAGTGGGCAGAGCAAACGCAGCCATATAGGATTTAACCAGGAAACCCTTCTCAGGATTCGGAGTCCACAAGCAAGCATCGTCCTCCTTTGCGTTCCCTAGGGTTTGGCCTTCCAAGAGATCAACAAGCCTTCCCATTTCCTCAACTTCCTAATCATTAAGGTTCCTTTGGGGTTGTAGGTTCCAGGAGCAGAATGCTCTTGATCTGATCGTGTGATTCCTAACCGAACCTTGCTTACTGACAACCAGCTTATAGCATTGAAGGAACAAATGATTAAGGGGAGAGCTAGAACACCAGCGATCATGCCAGAAAGCCACTATGTCACCTCTGTTGATCTTAAACTAGATGAAACGAGAGAAATGTTCCTTACCTGCACATATGCCTTCTAAGCCCCGTAGCCCGCAGCCCCTAAAGGGGAAAGAGGCAACTAACCATTACGATCTTCTCCATATTTTGCAGCAACCACCTGTCTCCATAGGGCATCCCCCTTAAACCCGAATCTCCATAACCATTTGCAGAGCAAAGATCTATTGATGCATTTGATGGGCCTAATGTCTAGTCCCCATGGCAAGAAGGCTTACAAATATTATTCCAGCTAATCCAGCAAATCTTCCTACGGTCCTGCCTCGAACTCCATGGAAAACTCCATTGTAGCCTTTCAATCTAATCCGCTATAAAGCCGAAATCGAAAAAGTGGATAGGAAGTATATTGGCATACACGAGAGAACACTCTTGAGCAGCACTAACTTGCCTCCCTTAGAAAGCAATCTTGCCTTCCAAAGAGACAGTTTTCGGCTAATTCTATCTAGGACCAGGTCCCAAATAGCTTTGGAAGAGGCTTTGGTACCTAGAGGCAAGCCGAAATAAGAGATGGGTAATGAGGAAGGCTAGCAGCCGATTATGGAGGCCAACTCCAAATTGGAGACATTTCCTATTGGGCACAAAGTAGACTTGTGTAAATTCACCTTTAATCTTGTCACCGCTTCTAGGATAAGAAGGATGCTTCGCAAAACTTTAAGGTGTTCTGGATCCGCATTTAACATGAAAGGGGAGTTGTCTGCAAACTGAATAAAGGGGATGGAGGAGTCTCCCACCGAACAAAAACCTTTTAGCATTTTCAAATTATCCGCTTTAGCTACCATTCTGTTGAGAATCTCGGTCACAATGATGAAGAAGTAGGGCGACAGGGGGTCACCCTGCCTCAATCCTCTACTACTTTTGAAGAAACCTTTCGGTGATCCGTTCACAAGGATGGAATACAAGGGAGAACAAACACAAATTTTCATCCAGTTCCTCTATTTGATTCCAAACCCCATTTGTTGCAATACCTAGTCTAAGTATCTCCAATTCACGTGGTCATAAGCCTTCTCCAAGTCAATTTTTCATATTAGACCCAGGGTCCCCTCTTTCATTCTTGCATCCACACATTCATTTGCCAATAATGAACAGTCCGAGATTTGTCTTCCCATCACAAAAGCATTCTGGGACTCCGAATCTTAATATATCTTAATAACCCAATCTATAGCAAAGTCTTCTAAATTGCTGAAAAACCTGTGTGCAAGAGAGATTGGGTGTCTTTATGGATATGGGCTAGTTTCCAACTACCAATCTTACACCCATTCTAAAGAAGAACCTTCTAGATTGCTGAATACCCCATGTGCAAGAGAACTTTAGTGATGTAGAATGGTGGTAATTAGGGATTGAAATTAGCGAGGAAGCAATGGGTTAAGGGGATGGGTCAGTTGGTCTAAAGATTACTAGTTTAGGGGCAGACTTGGGATCAAAGAAGGGCTAGAGTATAAGGTACCCGTGGGCAACAGTGGTAGGGATTGTACATGCTGATCTGATTTCAGAAGAAAGGCTAGGACAGCAGGGCCTCAAGGGTATAAACCTGGGACAGATTTAAGATGTAAAGTAGAGTCATGAAAGTCTGAATTCCAGGGTATTCAGGTCTGATTTCTGTGGGGATTTAAGTATGGTCCAAGGCTATAATTCTGGGCTACTGGTTGTTGGTTTAGTGGACTGAACAGGGCTTGAGTTGGGAAATAGCAGTGGGTTCAAAGGGTGAATGGAAAGGGTTAAACCAGGCTGTATAAAGGTTAGAACTAGGCTGCTTTTAAAAGACGGATACAGCAGGTTATACCAAGCAGATTGGGTAAAAAACAGGGACTGAAACTGAACAAACAAGGGCTGTTTGTGAGACTGAATTAGGATCAGAACTGTAGGGTTAAAGAGGGGTTTATAGTGTAGAAACGGGGTTTGATTTCTGTGATCCAAAACAGCAAGGATCTGAAAAAATGGGGTAGCAGCAAGATAGAGGGTTCAAGAAGACCTTTCAAGATTCATTCTTGAAGAGTTCTTGTTGACAAACTACATAAAACAGCAAGAGATGAATGTAGAAGAAGAAGAAAGAAAGAAAGCGAAGGAAAGGGAGATTGAATAGATCAAATAGAAGAGAAAAGAAGAGAGAAGAAAGAGAGGGAAGTAGGGGAGCCCACGGCTATTGCCCAACACACATGAACACAATGCCAAAAAACACTGGCTGACGTCCCCCCCTATTAGTTACCTAATAATTATGGCATTTATACCTTATTACACAAAGACCCCAAAAATAAAATAAAAATCCCAAAGAAACCCTTGGCCAAAAGGCCTTATTACAAAAAGAGCATTGGGATACCATTTACATTGACAGATAGGCAAACCACATTATTATTTATGCACAATCAAGCAGTTTTACTGATGTTCATAAATCATGATGGCAGCTTAGTCCACTTTCACATGCTAAAGCTTTTTTTGATCGATAACGAAAGATTTTATTAAAAGCAAAAAAAGAGAACAAAATATTTTATTAAAAGCAAAAAGGAGAACATGCTAAAGCTACCCTATACACTATTTGTCAAAACTCAAAAGACAAGAAAAAAGAGAACCGTTTGATTTGTTTTCTTAGGTAGTACACTTACCAAACATTGGAAAGAATATAAAAGAGAACAAAATAATATCCACAATCATTCTAAAACTAAAATTCAACTACACCTTCAAATTATTTATCTGCAATAAGAAAATAGAAAATAAAGCATAATTTTCACTTCATGGAATATTCTGTTCTTTAAAGACAACAGATGCTAATATGACCATTAAAGAAGAAAACATGCAACTTTCTAACATCTGTAAAAAGATGAAAATTTTGAAAGGATAAGAACCCCAAAATTGATGGACCATGATAACTCACCTTTGATAAATCGATAGGAACATCAAGATAGTGATCTAGAAAATTAGAATTTTGCTCTGGATCAAGTAGTTCCAACAAAGCGCTCGCTGGATCACCAGCATGCCCCCGACCCAACTGTTAAAAAACAGTGTCATTTAAGATGAAAACTCATTCCGGTTATCAAGAAAGTTCAAAAGAACGCTAAACTTAGAGAACATGTTCTTCCCCAAGAATACAAGGCAAGATTGGACCCACAATCTAAGAGTGATAGAACACTTTGGGATATTGGATATTTACAAAAAGAAAAAAGAAACACACACACACACTAAAAGCAAAATAAATGAAATTATTTCAGGCATAAGAACAATCTGCTAAACCCAAGAGTACCTTATCAATCTCGTCAATCAGAACAAGAGGGTTAGCTGTCCCCACATTTTTCAGGCACTGCACCATCTTTCCTGGCATGGCACCAATATAGGTTCGACGATGCCCCTAAATATAGTATTAGAAGTTAACAAAACGAGAAAAATAACCTTTGCATGTTAAAGCTATGTATTGATAAATTTTATCTATAGAACGATTTTCCACTTACCTTGATTTCAGCTACATCAGCTAACCCTCCTACAGAAAATCGATAGAACTTCCGATTCAAGGCACGTGCAATGGAACGACCGATGCTGGTTTTACCCACTCCAGGAGGCCCAGAGAGACAAATGATTTTTCCTGCAATTAATTGGCAGGACACCCAGAATCAAGTTCCAATTTTCTTTTACTTACAAAGATGGGGCAGCATACTTTTATTAATCAAGAGTGAAGAAACTATTTGGGGACATTTAAAATATCAGTTAGACCATGAAGGTGTTGAAGTATATTAATATGTGTTTCTCCTAACACCTTAAGGTTTTGCGACATTTGGTTAATTCACTGTTAACTTCATATCAAAGCCAGGTTAGGCCACGAGTTCGAATCTTGGTGGAAGTATTTTCCCAGATATAGTGGTATGCGTGTCTACACGTTGTGTGGGCTTAGGACTGGCTCCCTGAGTGTGTCCCCAGGAGAGAACAGTGTTCCTCCTGAGGGAGATTGTTGAAGTATATTAGGCTGCATTTGGTAACTCTCCCGAGAAGTGATTCTCATTGCTTTCATTCCCAAGATTCCAAAATAGGTGAAAATGGCGTTTGGTAACTTCGCATTCTCTTCCTGGATTCCACTCCCAAAATCGGTTTGGGAGTGGAATTTTGGGAGTAGAAAAAAGTAGCTTCTATGATTCTAACTCCTGATTCTCTTTTTAACTCATTCTATTACATCTTTATCATTATCTTCAAACATTTTCATTATTTTCATCAAGCTTTCAATTTCTCTCCTCTACCGAACCAAACATGTTTCTCATTCCGGAATTCACTCCAAAGAATACATTCTTGGTGGAATCAAGAATCAGGAATTGGGAGATGAAATTCGGGAGAGTTACCAAACTCAGCCTTAATCTCTCTTTCCTAACATCTTAAGGTTTCGGGAGAATTGGTTAATTCACTGTTAACTGAGGGATAGTCTAACTATGGTATATGGTACATGCAATGCACATACAACGGATGACTCTATAGGTGAGAAGACCAAAAGTAACATACCGAGGAACACAGGTCAGGTCTGACCATGTTGGCCTACTTAATAAAGGCTAGGTCTACAATCCAGTCTAGAGTCAAATTGATTTGTCACATGCTTGGAACCAGGAAGGGCCCGGTTCCTTAAGGCCCTGGTCTGACCTTAGGTAAACCCTAGCTCATCTCAAAACCATCTTTTGTGCATCCTATGAAGCAGTTTCATGTTTGAACACTTTACTCATCTGTATAAGGTGCCAAAAATAGCACTCAGTAGTCAGTATGCCCAATTTCTCTCTATTTATTTATCGAAAAAAAATCTCTCATATAAAGTACGGATTTTACAATGATATGAAAACTGTGCAGAATTGGGGAAGGGCATTGATGAGACATCTTGCCATGTGGCAAGCTTAGAGTGTGCCAGCACCGAAGGAGAGTTCTCCAGAGCCTTTAAATGGATTAGGGACTGTTTGGAATCTATCACTTCAATCAGGAGGCGATTCGAAGCTGATTTAGGAAGGGCACGCTTTTCAAGGCATGTGGGGCCCATTTTCCATGTGGATGGGTCCACATGAGGGCACCATCAGCATAGCATGGGTGTTGGATTTTATTTCAGTTCTAGGAGTCATTGCCTATTTTTCTACTTTTTTTTTGTCACGGGTATTTTCGTAATTTTCTGATTTTTGCAGGTTTTTGTGTAAAATCAGAAAATCAGGGAAAATAAGTGCATGTGCACTTTTTTGGGTTTTTTCTTTATTTTGGTTTGTTTATTTTATTTTATTTGAAGTTGATTTCTAATTTAGACACATGAAAGCTTGAAGCTCTCTCTTCTTTTCCAGCCGACTACTGTGCATGGAGTATTGAAGTTTTCCATGGTTTACCTACAAGGATCTTAGGTTGGTGATTTCCTAAGAATGAAGGTTGGTGATTTCCTCCCAGGTACCTATCCATCTCTATCTTCATCTTCTTCTTCCTCCTTCCTTTTCTCTGGTTTTCTTGATCTCCCACAGTGTCCACAGTCACCAAACATCCCTTTTCATCATCTTCTTCATCCATACAAACCCCTACACCGTTCCCTTGCTTCCTTCTCAAAACCTAACATTCCCAACCTTTTTTTTTTCATCCATACGGCTGCTCCATCACCTACGTTAAACCCATAAAACAAGAAAATCCAAGAAAACCTTCAAACCTTTCTCAAATCCATTAGCCTTCATCCCATCCTCTTCCCCTACCAACTGGACACCCTACAATACCATAATCCCTCATTCTTTCATCCAAAATATCACTTCATATGCCCAGAACTTGCTGTCGTGTGGTCTGAGAAAAAACCCAATCAAGAAAATAGCAAGAATCCTTGGAAACCTACATTCCTTGAACCTAATCCTTCCTCAACCAAATCAGCAACCTAGAAAGACCATCCCCTTCCTCTGTTTATAAAGAAATCATTCTTTACATCCCTGCAATCTACTGCCCTATCAATTCCCAATATAAAGACCTAAGAAAAAAAAAAAAAAATTCGTGAAAACAATAACCCTGCCCTGATTTTCCTGTCCAGCACATCCTTTTCAGTTTTTTTGTTTTTTTTTTTAAAGACCCATATCCTTGCGGCTGACATAAAGGAGGATTTCCCAGATTTTTGGGCTTCCTAAACCCAAAACCCATAAAGCTACCTCAATCAGACCACTAATCTGCCCAGATTTTTCTGCTGTGGTCCTTTCACTGCTTAAGAGACTTGTTTCAAAGGGGGCTTAATCCCAAACCAGAGGCAACCCTTGGGTATTCATTCAAGTGTTTTGGGGTTATTCAAACCATACCATATAACCTGCATCCCATTTGGCTACCCTGAAACCCAGAAAAGTTGATAAAAGTTATCACTGAGTTAAATCCCTTCGCTATTTACAAGGAGTGTTTGCTGGAGGAAGTCTCAATTTAGAGAGGGATATATTCAATTGGCAGGCTGGTTTTATGGTCTTTGGAGGACTTCTTCCAAGAAGATCTTCCCTAGTCAGCTAGCTCTACATACTCATCCCACTTACAACAAGGAGTACTCCTAAGTATTGCTAGGAGTAAGGATTGAAGATTTCAAGAGGTTCTTGGCTCATCAATCTTCTGCTGAGGTTTGATATACTAAGTGCTTGAAGGAAGCTCTCAAAGGAGGTATTCATCTATTGTTTTGTGGCTGGTATCATGGTCTGTTCCAGAAGAGCTCTACATTGTATCTAGGGTCCATATTTGAGTAAGTTTGCTTCCAGCAACCCCACTTGTTCCCCATTTGAACTCCATATCACCTAGTTTATGCACTTTTGCCTATGTCTATATTTCACATGCTTTATCATTCACAAGCACATCCTGTTAGTTTGTTGTCCAGCCATAAACCTAGCCCTTTTGTTCCCTTTTTCATACCCTTTTGATAGGTCTTTATTGCATTATTTGTTAGCTAGTCTCTAATCTAGTTGGTAGCTTTAATTTTGCATGATGAGTTCTTAGCTTTTCTTCATTTTGTCAAGTTCTTATCTTGCTTAGTTTAAGTTAATTCATCACTTGAACTTTCCTTTTGATCCTTTCAAGACCATTGATAGGATAAGAATCTTGTTTATAGCTTATTTGTTTAAAATTACTGACTTGTGGATCTCTTCAATTTCTTAACATGCATACTAAATCAGGCATCCTACATACAAAGTCAAGTTTCCGATATGACACATCCATATAAATATTTTATGAGATAAAAATTGACAATTTTCAACTTCATAATATTTGATCTGGTAAGTGGGAACTAGTTGAAATGCATGAAAAAAAGTGTCACATGTTTCTGGAACATAAGATTTTGAGGAAAGGAATATACTTGTCATATATAAATTATATATAATATCCATAGAAGCAACAC
>JAOXJP010000008.1:12398424-12408670 GCA_025762735.1 Platanus orientalis | reverse complement strand
GGGAATCATTGAATGATAGTCTCTACACCCTGTACAAGCACCATCTTAACAGGTGAAGCATTGATAAACCATCCTTTCATTCTATGCAAATGGTACCATAGATTTACCATTAAAATTCAGATGTAAGGTAGAACAATCTTCTTTTACCTCATCCAGAAGGAAGTCGATAGCAGCTTCATCTTCAGCGATTTCTTTTAAGGGAGTCCTCAGAAACTGGATATCCAATTGAATTTGCTGGAATCCACTTCGATTGAAGGTCTGGAGCCGGACGAATTCTTGCAAACTCTTAAGGCATAGTTTCACTATAGTTGACATAACAGACTCCTGGAAATTTTCAAGCAAATCAATTATATTTCGTTCCGAATCTTCGTAGTCCCTGCACCAACAAGTGAACTTATACCTGTGTGTATTCCACTTTTGTGAAAATTTCCATTTTTTGCTTGAACAACTTTGCCAGATGTGTTTCCAGAAGCTGGCTCCTGGCGCGTTGGGTGTGTGACCGATTTATTTTATCTTCACGCATTGGATTGCTGCGGGAGGAAGTGGTGCTACCATTGCTGTCAGACCGGCGGTGTTTTCGGATTAGCCCCCGAGGTAAAATCTGCTTTACTTCAGTGCCTGTGGCTTCCAACTAGGGCAAAATAGAGGTTCAAAGAAACTAAGTGTCTCTCTTTTTAATGTAACTAAGCAATGAAATTGGTATTTCTGTCTATTGTCTTTACCGCCTACAAGGTAATAATAGTTATCCAAACCTGGGAAAAAAGTCTGAAGGAAAAAAATTTACTAAAATAATATTTTCAAAATCTTTAATTTTCATTTATGAGATTACGAGTCTTATAAAAGAAAATGAATGACGCACAGACCTCTTGAAGAAATAGATCAACGAACATATGAACTTCTCTGGGCTCCTTGTGCTGTAAAAATATTACCAGTGAAGTTAGCCAAGATGGTATCTAACCATTCCCTCTCAAAAATTCAATGGGATAAAATTGCTAACTGTACTGACCTTGATCCAGTTTGGTGTTGTAAACCTTTTTTTCAGAAGAACAGATATTTTCTGTGTTTTCATATTTATATACTGGAAAGGAAAAGAAATTTTAGATCAGGCTCTTGGATTAATTTCAGAAGAAAATATTAAAAAGTTTTGAGAGAATCAACTCACTGTAGAAGAATTTATTAAAAAATATTGCTAATTCTAAAGTTCAAAATTAACACAGAATAAAACTGTACTAAACTGAAGCAAGGGCTGATTCAATATCTCTGTCCCCATGATCATCTAGTGAATCCAATCCCCACAGCTCTCCGATTTGAATCTTTATGCACATCCCATAAAAGGGCATGCGTGGGCTCTCAATCTCCTGAGCTGAGTCCTTGTTCACCTAGGACTAAAGTCAATCTTTAACAAGTTAATCAGTAGTTTGTGTTGGACTAGGATTTAACTTTGTCCAGTCTTTGACTTTAGTTTAAAGTTATTTTATTTGAATTGGGAATAGTATCTTCAATAGGATTAGAGTTTCCTAGCACTCAAGAGAGTTGCTTATTATAAACTTCAATTCTTAGTTTGATTAGGAACTCTATTACTCTATATAAAGAGTGCTAGGGATATCCATATAGGGTGGTTGTTTTGAAGATTGAACTACTATTTTGTTAAAGGGAGAGTTTTTATTAATGAAATCAGTTGCGGCTGAATTTTTCAATTAAAATTCTACAGTACTACTGCTAAATTGTGAAGTAATAGAGCTCTATTGCTTGCTGATTTTTCTGGTTCTTCATTGATCAATTGGACAGGTTTCTCCTATACTTCATCCATACTATTGGCAAGAATTGCTTTATTTGCTGTTGGTCTGAATTCTTATATCATAAAAATGGACTCATCAGTTGAAAATCAGATTCTAAAACCTAACTTCTTTGTTACCAAAAATAATAATAATAATAAATAAATAAATAAAAACACAATTCTAGTCCATCAATTGGAGTCTGAGTTTTTCACCTCTTAATTAGGCTCTAATTGCATTGACTAACTTAGGGCTGTGAATGAGCTGAGCTAGTTCGGCTCGGCTCGGCTTCTCAGAAGTGGAGCCTGAGCATCCAATTGAGCTCGTTTAGCTAAGTGGGACTGAGCCGAGCTGCACTCGGCTCAAGTCTGTTAAAAACTTGTCTAGTTAAGGGTATATATATTTATACATATAGCTTAGTATATTATATATTTAAACATTAAATATGTTTATACATAATACTTGTTTTTTTTATGAATAAGAAAAATTTTATTAAAATAAAAAGAACCGCAAACAGACACAGCTAGGCGATAGACTTGATACTGAAGTTATTGTAGGTTGAAGCCAAGTGTCACAAAAAAGAATCCAGACCATGTAGCAAAAGCAAGAACAAAAATTAAACACCAAGAATTGATCTTTAAAATACATTCAGGTAACCAAAATTGCTTAGAATTGAAGAATAAAATAAAGGGTGTTGTAAATCTCTATTTTCATTGCTTAAAATAAATTTTTCAGCCAAGTATTTTGTAAACATTTGGGTGTTTCAACCAAGTTCCTCTATAATTGTTAGATTTGAAGCTTGTTAGTTCGCAAAAGATTTATGAATCAGTTTTAAAGCTCTCTAATGATATTTGAAGTATTTTTCATTCCTTATACTACATTCCAAACTTGTTTATGAAACGAAAATGCTTCCAAAATTCTTAGTTCCTTATGTGCTCTATAAAAGGGTCAATCATCTCGTGTTTTGTGTTTATGATGATATCAATAATGTGATTTGATAGAGAATAAGCTTTGTATTGTACAAAGATGTTGATGGCAATATAAGCATAGTTTGAAGTATATATTTGACATGTGATTATATTTTGCATCGATTCATATTTGTTACAAAGATCTGAATTATAAGATTATGTGAACAAGTATTCTTTGACTTATGAGAATTTATGAATTGTATGTTATCATATGTTTTGAATTTTGATCGGATTTATGTGTTTCGATTTCAGAGGCCCGTTATGGGTTATATATGACCCCTACCATCAGGGGAAATGATGGTGCCCCACTCATAGGGCGGTTTCAAAGATTCAGAGATCCTTTATGGGTTGTTATTCGAAGACCGTTTATGGGTTGTATTTGACCCCTTGCCATCATGAGGTGTATATATTGTGATGCCCCACTCATAAGGCAGACTAGGCAGTATGTGAGATCTGTTAGCTCTATGTATATACTTTGAATAAGAAAATCATATTTTTGTATATGTTTCGATATGATTGTGAATCATATATGTTCTGTTTTGAAAGACGATACGTATAAGTTCTGTTATGAATTGTGATTAAGTGTATATATATGTTTGAAATGATTCGTATATGGTTTTTAAAATGTATGTGCAAATCTCCATACTGTTTTGATTTCCTAAATTGTATTCAAGTTCAGCTTGACCCTGTTCCGTTGTATATTTTATATGATTACTTACGAGCCTGTCAAGCTCATCCATCTTTAACAAAAAAATTCAGATTGAAGCTTTAGTGGACCGTTGCATCCTCTTGGGGATACGATGGGAGTGATGGAAAGCTTGGAAGAGCTTAATACTTTAGTTGTGACCAGTTGCTTAAAACTTGAACATCTGTTTAGTTATTTGAGATTATATCACTTGTGAGAGCTTAGTTTTGTGGATTCTATGGATTGTAAATACTTTAACTTTGATGTTGATTAGTTGGAGATTATACTCTTTATAAAAGTAGAGAAGAAGTTTTAAATGGATCACATATTTGAGTCTTAAGTTTTAAATTCCACTACGAAAAATGTGACCGGTAATTATGTAAGTGAATTCCGCTACATATTGTTGTTAATACCCATTGGTATAAGAATTTGAGACGTGACAAAAATTGACGTTCGAACTAAGTACAAAATATCCCAATGTCACACTCTAGATCTAGGGCCCCAAAGAGGTCTAGGTGGATCCTCTGTTTCTGGCTGACAATGGTGGATCCTCTGGAGGTGTCACACTCCCAATGTCACACTTCGGTATCACTTATGTAGCAATTGTTTTTGGCTGACAATAGTGGATCTTCTGGAGGTGTCTTACCTCCTGCCACCCTCCATTGATTTCCTTGTTTGATGGAGGTTTTTCAACTTTTCAAGATACGGCAACTGCTCCTGCCAGATCACACATCTGAATCACCCACTTCCATCTGATAGGGTTATCTCCAGTGGGATATGGTTGGGAAGGGTTCACCATTACCCCTATTCAGTCCATGGACCAGTCTTTTGCAGCATCAGCCTTGAGAAAACCTCCAAAGGCATCACCTATTGCTCAGGAAGTGGAGGACCACCACAAGTGATCTGTAATCCCAAATATTCTGATCCATTTTCTTATCTCCTTTTGAATAAATCCCTCACACCCGGCCATTGGAACCCAATGATTGAGCAGAAGGAACAAGAAGTCCCAAACCCTCTCACTGTCTCTGAGGATTTTGGCAGCTTCAGCTTTGGTAAGAATATGGATAAATACAAGTTGTTGGCCATCTTTGAAACCCTCGGTTCTCCTGAGATACGCCATACCCTCTCTCCCTTGGCTGCTATGACCATCGGACTTGCACAATGACCTACAAAATGACCAACTAAGAAATTATCCAACATAACCATTGTTTCTAGTGCCTCCTCCCTATCGAATTCTATTATGATTTTTCCTTTCACTGTTTGCGATTACTTTCTTCCTTTTCGTCCACCCACTACATCTAACCATTTCTCCATAATTTTTTCAAAGATTTCAGTTCTACATCTCGTCTTTCCCTAGTGCTGAACATGATTGAAGAAACATAGATGAGAGGATCAAGGTAACATTGGTCCATTAGGGTTCGTGATGAGTTTCTGCAAGAAAGACTCATACGAGAAGTCCTCCTGAGACCAGGGTTTGGCTAGCCATTCTCTGCTGGCATCTGGGGTAGCTAGTCCATGAGGACTTGTCTAGCAGATGAACCCAAGAGCTCACCAGAGATCAGATGCAGAGCTCTGCTTCTTCGCCTAGTATAAACCTCTTTTGTCTTTCAAACAAGCTAACAAAAAAGGTGGACTGAATTTTTTTATTAATTTCTTATTGAAACATATAAACAATGAGATGAATCTGTTGTCCCTCCATTGGCTCTGCTGGCTCTGATGGCTACAATCTCTGGTTGGTCTCACTTAGGAGGAGAAACTCCTCTACTATGGCCAAGAATTTCAGTTTTTAGACATTTATCCCATAAAATGTAGGACTACAGTGCAAAAATCATCAGCCTCTCTACAGTAGTTACCATACTGAAATGAACCTTTACTTTCTCTCGGAGGATCAAAATCCATGGAATTGGCACAAGATTGCGAGCTCCATAGACCCTGTTTTATCTAACACTCACACAAGCTTTTCACTATAATTATTCTGAAGTATAATTATCTGATGTCGAATCACTGAGAAAAAAAACGGACTGAAGATTGTAACTCATATGGGATTATGTAAGTAATTCTTAGTCAATTAATAGTTTGTGTTGGACTACAGTCGATTAATAGTTTGTCTTGGAATATGATATGACTTTTTTTCCATATTTACTTTCACTTTAATTTTTAATTTTAATTTAAAGCTCTTTCAATTCAATTGGGACTAGTATTTTGAGAGATTTGGGTCTCCTAGCACTCAAAAGAGTTGCTAATTGTGATCTTCAATTCCTAGTTCTATTAGGAATTCAAAAACATGATATAAAGAGTACTAGGGATGTCTATATAGGGTAGTCATTTTGGTGATAGAGCTACTGTTTTGTTGAAAGAATTATTATTGTAATAAAATTAATTGCTGCTGAGTTTTGCTATTGGAGTTCCATCCTACCACTGCTGAACATGTGAAGATAAATTGGGTTATACTGCTGGCTGATTTTTCTAGTTCTTTGTCATTGATTGTTTTGACTGGTTTCTCGTATAATTTATCACTATGATCGGTGAAGATTGCTTTATTCATTGCTGATCTGATTTCATATGCTTTAAACAGTTATTATCAGTTTAAATTGGATTCTGTAACCTATATTCTATTCCATCTATTAGAATTCCAATTGACTGATTTTTCATCACAAGAATACACTCTAAAACTTCCATTGAGTTACTGATTTGGCAATTTATTGGTTGGAGTGTAATGGAACTAAGATTTGAAGTAATTTTTTAAATTTCCGGCTGTGTTATTGTTGTGGAAGTACAACTGTTCTGCATTATTCACACTCTATGCAAAAGAGATATAGAAATTTTGGACTAAGTGTCACTTGTGGACCATGCACAAAAGCAGTACTTGTATTTACATTGCTAATATCTTTGCTAATTCTAACAAGCATAATTTATGGCTTGGGAATCCATTTCTAGTAGTCCATAACATTCAAAAGATCTCTCCAAGATTCTGCAATTTTTGAACTACAAATAGTGGATCAGAGATTAGTGAATATTATTCATCAAAAAAAAGAAAAAAGACGAAAAAGAGAGCGAGAGAGATTAGTGAATATTATATTTGTCTTAGATTTATTGTTATAGTTCTTATTTAAAATAGAAAAACATGTTATTAGGTCTCATAAACTCCATAAATATAGTTAATTTCTACATACCAGTGAAGATGGCTGTCGATTATAGGAAACAAAAAGTATGGGGAGTTTCCTCATGCTTTTGGGTGTTCTTGAAGAATCCTTGTAGCAAGATAATTTTTCTCCTATGCCACTAGAAGGCAACACTAAATATGCTGATAGGGATATGAGTCTCAAACAGGTGGGGGAATTTGACAATTTTCCAAAATGACGACACATGGATTTGGTTCACAACAATCTAGTGCTTCAGTCACCCACTTCAGTTGTCAAAATAAAATCCTCAGATCATGATGGCAATAAACAAATGAGTTTATAATGGTGATCTCAAGAGAAGTAACTATATTCAATGCATACGTCTCAGTGGTCAAAAAGTTACACAAGGAATCAAGATAAGTTTTCACTCGTACAAGATGCAGAAACTTTTCACCAGCTGACCGAAATATTCGACAGATTTCACCAGGGACAAATGCAGGTCCATATTCGTAGCCTCGGACACCACCACCAGAGAAAGACGCAGCAATTTCCTGAAAGGTAGAAGATGAAACTAAAATAATCCTTGATAGAACAAGAAGGCCTTTTTGTTCAAAATTAATGGCAAGTAAAGGCTCAAATAGGAATACAACATATAACTGTGTGGTAGATCCATGCCTCAGTAATTCTAGGAATAGCACTCTGTTCTATGAAAACAGAAAGTTCAGCCAGTACAAGAACAAGTCCTGCTAGCACTTTATCACCATGTGTTCCATCAACTGAACCTTGGTCTAGACTGGGTAAATGACTTCTCCCCGAAAGGAAAAGAAAGTGATCATCAAGTGTCCTGAAGAAGTCTTGGAACCCTTCTTGTACCCAATCAATAATTAAGCCTCTTAGTTTCACTAACAGCTCTAGGTTATCATTGAGAAGCTGGCGGAAGTCCTGGAATAAACAAAGAGACCAAAATACAGCAAAGCAACAGTGAGAGAATACACATCACCAGTATGCAACTCAACTTTTAAGCAATAAAGACAGATGTTTACCAATATATATATATAGCAAGCCTAAAGAGAATTTAGGAAAGTGAAACAGCCAAATTACTTAAACTCGTTGGCTGAAATCCTAATGCTGTTATGTAATAAACTCGTTTGGGTTACTTGGCAAGTAGGACCAATTGTCTCGTTACTGAAAAATCCAAATGGTAATGTTGGTTTTATCATTTATTTTATTTTTGATAGATAACGATATATTTTATTCAATAGAAAGCAGGGACATTCATGGTAATAGTCGGCTTTATCTGTTCAATTGATATTTGCCCCACAATGGATCTATACTGGCCTTCTAGCTTGGCTTAACCAAGAGTGGTACATGTAGCTTGTTAAACTGTAAGTTGAACCTGGGCCCCTTGCAATCTAAACATTTTGTACTTACATATCGCTAGGGAGCCAATACAACCACTTAAACTTTTTGAGACTCAAGCTCAAATTCGTAGCAAAAATTTTCAATATCTGCATTGTAACCATGATGTCGTGTCTTTGAATCAACTAATTGAAAAAAAAAAAAAAAGAAAAGAAAAAGAAGCCATCACAATTTTCTGTATTTTAATTTCTCGAAGAGCAGTGTCAGACCCTTGTATCCTTGTCCAAACCCAGCAAATGTGTCATTATGGGATTGATTATTTGATTTTCAACCCTCAAGCATTTGTTGCAGATGAAATAACAGTTACATTAAGTTAGTTTTTTATTTTATCCCCCATATTAGATCATAAATTTAGAACTGGTAGCATACTTTATTGCAATAAAAGTGACTTGGCTGGCTTGGTAATCCTGCCTTTACAAACAGGAAAAAGCCACCAAGGTCATACGAAGAGCCAGTCTCCATAGCACAGTGATGCAGGAGATCACAAATTTTGTTTCCAAACTGATGTGGGGCAGCCTAGGTTTATATATCTTGCTGATCTGGGCCCAAATAAAAGATGAGGAAGCTAGGCCAGATTTAAATCAACCAAGAATAGGCTATATAATCGCACCCCAATAATAGCAACTTCAGAAGAAAATTAAGAAGAGGAATAGGGAATTGGATTAGAATAATTAGAAGATGAAAAGGAGAAAGAATTAGAAAGACAGCTGTTTTAGGGTTTCTGGAATTTCTGGGCAGAACCAAAAAATTGCCAAAATACCCCAGCTGCCATGTCAGAATTTACTGAACATTTACAGGTGTTTATATGTATATCCAAGGTATCACCATACACAATTTGAGCTTATTCTGAAAAATGAAAGTATATAAAGCCTGGAATTTACCAGTCAACAGTGTTTAATAAAGAAAGCCTAGAACAATAAAGGAATATGGGAGCAGAATTTGATCAGAACATAGGGGAATCAAGAGGATCTTAAGAAGTCAGAAAGGGGACATATAGGGAGAGAAAAAACCTTACAAATCGTCGATAGGGTTCTTGCCTTAATCGACAAAGCTGCTCGGCAGCAATCAGTCTCTTTGAAGGAAACACTACAATGGAAAGGGCAAACAATCTTTATGACGACGGGGTCAAATGATAGAGGCTTGTTCCTGTGGATCACAGAATGGTGCTCCCAGGAAGCAAACTGCATAGTTTTCTTTCCAGCAGGGGAAGGTTTCTATGGCTGGATCAGTCTTGGCGATTTGCTGAGGCAAATGGGGTGGATGGACTCCGGACGAAGGAAATGGGAATGAGGGATGCCATATCGAAATGGAAAACCAATCTACACCAGTGTGGGTACCCCGGAAATCAAAAGAAAACGAGATTGTTGTGGACGTGTGGAGTGTCAATGTCCCTTGGGACTCGGTTGCAGTAGCTTGTACAGGGGTTTTTAGGAAAGGGAGGGTTGATCGTTTTGTAATCAAAGCGATGGGATTTCCTAGTAATAGGGCTTTGGTCACAACGAAATCTACTGAGGAAACCAAAACAATCTTGCAAGCAGGATTGGTGCGTTTAGGAAACAGGGTTTTATGTTTCCAGCCACGGACATTAGAGACTCCCAAAATCCATGTGAGTGCCATCAGTGGCAATAGATGGATTAGGATATGGGGTCTTCCTCTGCCGGTATGGACTCAGGAGACATTTAAAAAAATCGGCGAGTACTGCGGTCGACTTGCAGTGATCGATCCCAAGACAAAGAACAAAGCATACATCCTGTTTGCTAGGCTGAAAGTGGAAATGGAATCCATCAACTTGATACCATGCCACATGGTGATATCTTGGTCTGGAAACTCGTTTGACTTGTTGATTGCAGTGGAACTGGGATCTCCCTTCATTGGTGTTCCAATCTGGGTCGGACCCGAGGTTAGGGATGATGTTTCTCAGCTGGTGGATGTAGGTCATTTGTATACACCGTTGGATCTGGAGAATGTGTTGACATCAGCTCCAACCGTCGGATCACAAATGGTGCACGATCGTGTGGCTGAGAAAGGAAAGGGGATAATGAATAAATATGTTGAGGATGAGATAGCTGGAATCAACAAAAAACTCAAAATTCAAAAACCAAATGTGCCCGATGCATCTGGAAACTTTACCAAGTGGTGAATTTCCAACTGTATCCACATATAATTTGTCATGGGTGTGGAGGCCTAATATTCACATCAGAGAGTCTTAGTAAAAGATGAAGAGATTAAAAAAAGGTGGAGGAGCTATTTTCAAAAATTGTTAAATGAGGATCATGT
>JAOXJP010000008.1:12363149-12377453 GCA_025762735.1 Platanus orientalis | reverse complement strand
CAATTAAAACTATTCCCATTTTATAAGAAAAAACATTATTCCCGTTTTTACTTGACACCCCTTGATAATTTGGTCATAACTTTCCCAAATCACATCGGATTTATGCAATCTTAGTCTTGTTAGAAAAGTAACTGAATAACCTATCTAATTACACCAAAATCAAACCAAAATGACAAGTTTTGACCTTTGAAAAAATGGGCTAAATACCAAACACGGGATTACTCTAAAAACACAACCAAAATCTTGGCACTGTAGGTCTTATTACATGGACACATAAAATAAATGTTATGCCCCTATAAGATCCATGCTAAACCACATAACATTGCATCTTCAATAAATCACTCCATGCATAAACCCCACCAAGGCCAAGTGTGAACTCCACCTTACTCTAATGTTTACATTAGATGATATAGAAGTTACAAGACTTAAAGTCAGCTTGGCAAAGGAATTTAAAATTAAAGATTCAAGTACTTTCTTGGGATAGAGGTTGCCAAGTCAAAATAGGGCATTTCCCTCTCTT
Organism: Platanus orientalis; assembly: GCA_025762735.1. Taxonomy (NCBI): domain Eukaryota; kingdom Viridiplantae; phylum Streptophyta; class Magnoliopsida; order Proteales; family Platanaceae; genus Platanus; species Platanus orientalis. Next base: position 12,376,933 of record JAOXJP010000008.1, on the reverse strand, counting down.
AAAGAAAGTATGTATTCGATTTATTAAAAGAGTAAAAAATGATAGGATGTAAAATATATGCAAGACCTATTAAATTGAACCATCGACTCAAAGAAGATGATAGTGATAAGCTAATTGATGCAAGAAGGCATCTACGTCATGTAAGAAGCCTTAATTTACTTTTCATTAGCCAAACCAAACATCACATATAATATTAGTGTGAAAAGTCAATTCATGCATGCTCCTATTCAGGATCATATAGAGGATTCATACAAAGTTCTCAGGTACTTGAAAGGCTGTCCACGAAAGGGTATTTTCTACAAAGGACATGGTCATCATAGAATGGAAATGCATATCAATGTTGATTGGGCTGGATCTATATCAAATTGTACATCTACGTCTAGTTATTGATCATTTGTAAGGAGGCAATCTAGTTACATGGCATAGAAAGAAGCAGTCAAAGGTTGCTAGATCTAGTGCAAAAACAAAATTCAGATCCATGGCACATGGAATATGTGAACTCCTATGGTTAAAGATAATATTGGTTGAACTTGGTTTTCCCATCAACCTATAAGTCTTTATTGTGAAAATAAGGTTGTCACCAGTATTACACACAATCCTGAGCAACATGGCAGAACCAAACACGTGGAAGTGGATTGGAATTTCATTAAAGACCATCATCTCAAGTCAGGGTGTATATGTACACCATCATCCAACCTAAAGATCAGCTAGTGGATGTGTTCATCAAAGAACTTAGTGGTGCTTAATTCTCATATCTAGTAGACAAGCTGGGAATGTTGAATATCTATTCTTGAGTTAGAGGGAGAGTGTTGATTTATGTTGATGTATATGTATTGAGGGTATTTAAGTCATACGGTTCTTATATACATGTACATGTATTATGTGCCATATCATATGGTATCGTGAAGTATATTACATATAAATACACAACCATATAGAGAGTACCACAATCTCGTAGGATTTCCCCAAACCTTTCGTACACACTCTCTCCTCTTCTTCTCTTCTTCTCCTCTTTATTTCCCCTCCTTTTATTAGATTGCAAGTGCAAAAGAGAATTCAAGTTGTCTCTCCTCACTACTTCAACCCGAGTCAATTTTGGACCTCCAGTTGACCTTTTAGCGCCTTCAACTTACACCATCTCAGTCCTTTTCATTGGTGTAGTCATTGATCTTTGTTACACATGATCAAACCATCTTAGTCAACTTTCCCTCATATTATCACATATTGATGCTAAACTTAAGCTCCCACAAATGGATTCATTTCTAATTCTATCTTTTCTAGTCTTGCCACTCATCCATCTCAACATCTTCATCACAACCACAATGATTCTATATATATGTTGTTTGTTGGTTGCCCAACATTCTACTCCATAAAGCATGACTAGTCTTGTAGTCATATTATAAAATTGTCTCTTCAATTTTAATGATATTCATTTATCACCCAACACTCCAAAAGCACCTCTTCACTTCAACCACCCCGGTTTAATTCTATGAGCAACATCATTTGTGACATCCCCCTCCATGTGCATGATTAAACCAAGATGACAAAAATGGTCACACCAAGGTATCTCCTTGTTATCAATATTTGAAACTTAGTGAACAAGTCCCTTCTTGAATGGGTGTCAATTAGTAAGAAATTTGATGACTGTGCTTGGTATTCCTTGTAGAGGGAGAGATCCTGAGTTGGTTGTTTTTGTTAATTTGTTTTATATGTGTTTTCCTTAGTTCTTTCACCTTCTGGTGAATCTTTCGTAATTTTCTCTTATTCTATTTTAATATATTTTTAGATTTACCATTTAAAAAAAAAAATCCTCCCTAAGTTTTACTCTTGTATTTACTAAGCTTGCATTTCATATATTCAGTTTTAGTTTGTCTTATCTTAAACCATTTAAAATAAAACAGCCTTCCATAATTCTAACTTGGCATTTACTCCTCTTTAGTCTCGTCATCTAAGACAAAGATACGGGCTCAATGTTGACCCCTGGTGTAGGTCTACTATGATCACAAACTCGCTCATCTCTCCCCCGATTGTCTTAACACTAGTTATCGTTCCATTGTACATATCCTTAACTAAGTTAATATATATCTTTGGGACACATTTCCTTCCCAAAACCCACCAAATTATCTCTTTTGGTACTCTATCATATGCCTTCTCTAAGTCAATAACGACCATGTGAAAATCTTTCTTCTTCTCTCCATATTGTTTCATCAATCTCCTAACTTATAAGTAAGAAAATAGCTTCAATCATCAATCTCCTAGGCATAATCCAAACTAAGTTTTCTAACGCCGTAGTTTCATGCCTTAGTCTATACTCAATCACTCTCTCCTAGAGTTTGATTGTACGGCTCATAAGCTTGATCACATGATAATTGGTGTTACTTTGAATATCCCCCTTGTAGAAAAAAAAACATCTAAGAGACAAATGATCGTGATTGAATAAAATTTTTAATCGTGATTCATCAAAAGATATATATATCTATATCCCCCTTGCTATTGCAAAATAGGCATCACAATACTTTTCCTCCACTCATCCAGCATTTTTTTAGTTCTAATGATCTTGTTGAATAACTTCGTTAACCATGATAACCTGTCGTCTCTCATGCATCTCCAAACCTCAATTAGGATACCATCTAATCCTAATGCATTCTTAGTCTTCATCTTTCTCAAAGCCTTTTTAACTTCAAACACCTAATCCTATGAAGATACCTATGATCTCTAATCTTCTCAAAGCTACTGATTCCTCGTAATCCAGCATTCCCTACATGATCCTCATCTAATAATTTCTAAGAATAACTTCTTCCCTTTCTTTAATCTCCTCATCTTTCACTAGAACTCTTTGATCTTCACTTTTAATGTATCCAACATGATCTAGGTCTCTAATTCGTATCTCTCATTCTAGAAAGCTCGTATATATCCATCTCACCATCCCTATGACCAAAATTATGATAAAAGTCATCTTATGCCTTAATTTAGCATTGCCTACAACTTTCTTAGCTTCTTTGTTAGCACTTTTATATCTTTATAAGTTTCTATATTTCTAGTCTTTTGTCAATCCTTATAACAAGACTTTTTAGCTCTAATAGGTGTTTGAACTTCGACATTCCACCAACAAGTTTCTTTAGATGGCTGTGCTTTCCCTCTAAACTTTCTAAGGACCTCTTTTGCAGCACTTTTTACAACTAGCCATTTCATTCCACATGAAAATTATAACTTCTTGTAAATTCCACATGTTATTAATCTCTAAATATTACTATGTTATCCTCTTTTTTCGGATGATTATATGTTATCCTCTTTTAGATTCCATCATCTAGTTCTTAGGTAATTAATTACTTATTTATTTTATTTTCCATCTTTTAATATGAACATCTAAAACCACTAGACCATGTGGTGTAGTTAGACACTCTCTTGGGATAACTTTAACCATTCTGTCCTCACTAAGTATCTAACTACTATTTGATCCATTTTTAAATCACCAAATGTTCTCCCTTTTTGAAGTATGTGTCCACTATTGCAAATTCTAGGATTGCCTCTCCCACTTCATTCCTTTTCTTTCTTTTTTTTAAGAGGTAAAGAGATCATTTATTATAAATAAGGAAAGCAAACAGAATAATTACAAAAGATAGGGACCACCGCGGAAGTGGTAACAGCATATAAAAAACAAAACAACGAAATTATCTCCCAACAAAAACATAAGCGAGAACTCCTCACACCATATGACATGTCATTCCTCCTCATCAAAAGAACCCCACCCACTCAAAGAGAATATTGTATATAAAGACCACTAACTCGCAATGACTTCGATGTTTATCCTAAAAAATCAGGCATTTCTTTCCATTCACAATCCCCAACAAATAGCCCCTGATAAGGCATACCAAATGTCTTGAAAAAAACTCCCAAGACCACTCATCCACTAACCTGAAATCAACTCATTAAAGAGCATTGGAAAAACCCAAGAAATTTGAAAATGATAAAGGAAAAAATACCACACCCCTTTAGCCATAAGACAATGAATGAAAAGATGACTTATTGATTCCTTCTTTTCCATGCATAAAATACATCTATCAGCCAAGTACCAACCTGGCAACCTCTACTCTAAAGATGATCAAGTGTTAGAATTTTATCCAAGAAACAATTCCACATAAAAAACGAAATTCTGGATGGGATGCTTGGGACCCAAATGCTTTTATGAGGAAACGAGATCATTGGACAATTTGACAGCTCAAAATAGAGTGATTTAGATGTGAAACATCCCTTTTGGTTGGCCACCCATCACCCATATCATTGTTAGGCTTGAGATTACCTAAAGTCTCCAATAAATTATCTCTCCTACCTCCCAATTGCTTTGGTCTCTTCTTAGTCTAGAATCTCAAATTCTTCTATCATCATCATAACAGTTTGCCACCGAAACATGAGGGTCTAATGTCAATTGCAAAATATTGGGAAATGTCTTCATGAGTGGAGTCACCCCAATCCACAAATCCTTCCAAAATCTGATATTCTCTCCCGATCATAGGGTAAACTTAATACACTTCCAAAAATCATCCCTCTCTGACATTATGGATTTCCAAATCCCACGCCCACGTATCCCCCTAACCTCTCTAGATTCCCAACAAGATTTCTCACTAAATCTAACCACCACAACCCGATGCCCTAAACTATCCCGCTCTACCCCAAATCTCCACAGCCATTTAGCAAGGAGAGCCTTATTATGAATTTGAATCCTCTTGATACCTAGACCACCACTGATAATTGGATTACAACAAGTATTTCAGTCCACCAAATGATATCTATGATGATTAGAACTATCTAGCCAAAGAAACCTCCTAAACATGGCCTCCATTCTATTAGCCACCAATATCAGGATTGTGAACAAAGATAAAAATAATAATTTAGCATGGCAGCCAGGGTTGCCTTAATCAAGGTCAAACGCCCACCGTTTGATAGAATAGGAACTTTCCAAGAGTCAAGTCTAGATGATATCTTCTTAATCACCAGCACCCACAATGCCTTTGATTTATAGCTTGCACCCAATGGAAGCCCAAGATATGTGATGAGAACATCATGGCCGAGGGAGAGATTGGTGTCTACTTGGATTTTATTTTTGTTGTTTTTGTTTACTTTGCATTTATTTAGGTCTCTTATTGGGGGGACATATGTTTATGAGGGTATTTTGGTTTACAGTTGTTTACTTTGGGTTTATTTGTCTTTATATTTAGACGGGGGTTATTTTTTCATACTTGTAATGGGGTTAAGGGTATTTTGGGAAGTGCCCGTTAGTTTGTATTAGACCTAGCCGTGTGGAAGTCTATAAAACTCCACATGACCAGATTTTATGAGGATGCAATATTGAGTTTTAAATTAACGTGTGTTTCTTGTCTTCTTCCTTTGTTCTGCAGGATGGATACCCAAATCCCTGGAATGGGATAAGGCCCCCACCTAGTTTAACACTGGTGGTGGAGGCCACTCCCTCCCCTTAGGTTAAAGGTCTCCTCCCTCCCTTCTTCTTCTTCATATTTTATCACTTTCACTAATTTTCTTGTTATTGAAATCAACAACTTGTAAAAGAATTATCACCTTCACCATAGTTTCAAGCTTTTGCTCGAACCAATCATTGTAGGAGGCTTCCAAGGTCTGGACAACACTTTAGCAAGCAACACCACAGAGAAAACATCAGTTTTTAAGAGGATTCCATAGGCTATTGGTAGCATCAGGTGTGAAGTCACTTGTTGGGTGGTCTGTCAAGATTTAGTAGTAGCAGCACATAGACCCTCCTTTGCTTGATTCAACACCTCCAAGATGTCCAACCCTTTTGAACGATCCTATTCTAAGTGGAGGACTGATCAGATTTTGGTATTTTGACACTTATTCCTTCAGATTCTTTAGTACCATGCGTGATTTGGTCTAAAAAACAACCTAGAGAAGATCATCCATCAATTTCCCAAGCCTCTAGCTTTTGAAGATTTGATTTCTCTAGGGTGTAATAGACCCCAGGGCAACACTAGTGCAGTCAGCGCCCCTCCAAAAAGTTTTCAAGATTCAAACCCAAAGTTTGGGGTTCTGAGAGGCAGGCGGCACACATGAACCTGCAATCTGATTTTGAAGATTTATTTAAAGTAAATTTCCGGCCACTCAGATGTTTGAAACTGATTGCCCACATACTAGAAGATCTTAATGAAGTGATTGGCATCAAAATTAGATTCTCATCTTCAGTTCCTGTGCCCTTTCGAATCCCATGTATTAGTGGTAATCTGGTGATTGTTTGACATAGGCAGGAACTGTTGGGGTTATATTTTTCTGAGTGTATTTTAAAACCCTGCCCCTAGTTTCTACCCTAAAAACACTTTATATCATCCCTATAATGTTCTCCATGCAAAACTGTTATCTACTTGTTATTTCCCCCTTGTTATCACCTTGTTTGAATCACTTTTAGCCCACTTTTTAGCATCAGATTTTTGGACAGCATACTTGAATTTCCTAATTCCCTAAATTAGTTAGATGTTTTAATATTTGAATTCAGTCTTTTATTTGTTTATTATTTTATAAACCCTAATTCCTTTAATGTGTGATGAACCAAACTTAAAACTCATCTAATTTTGCAAGTAAATGGTGCAAGTAGGAATCTAGTTTCTATCATTTTATTGTTTTAGTGACTTTATGTCTATATTCTATGCACACACTTCACTATCCTACATGCATGTTGTGTCAATATATAGACAGAAGACATCCAATTGTGCACCCTAAAATCCAAGCAAGACTTGCAATATCGCAATCTTCACCCACTTGATACATGTCGATCTTTGCCAAATTGATCTTTAAGCCCGAAATTACCTCAAAACATCCAAGAATGCACTAAGATACCTCACCTGTCTCGCATTAGCATCACAAAATATCATTATGTCGTCTGCAAATTGAAGATTGGAAATCTTGACACCACCGGATCCCACTCTGAAACCTGAAATAAACCCCATCTCCGCTTTTTTTATCATTCTACTCAGCACCTCTAATACCATTATGAACAAAAACGGGGATAAAGGATCACCTGCCTAAAACCCATCAATCCATTAAAAAAACCCGCAGGACTTTCATTAATCAACACGGAGAAAGATGATGAACTTAAACAAAAAGATATACAACTTTTCCATTTAGCCTCAAAGCCCATCGTCATCAAAAGATAATCCAAAAACCTCCAATTTACATGATTATAAGCTTTTTCCAAATCCAATTTACATATTATCCCACATCTACCCGATATCCTCCTACCCTCAATACATTCATTCGCAATAAGCACCCCATCAAGAATTTGTCTTCCTTCAATAAACGCACAATGTGGAGAAGAGATGTTGCCCTTCATCACAGACTTCAACCGCGAGGCCAATATTTTAGATATGATTTTATATACACTACTCAAAAGACTAATAGAGCGGAAGTCCCGAATTTCCTTGGCAATTCTCTTTTTGAGGATAAGGGAGATGAAATTGTTATTGAAATGCTTATAAAATTCCTACGAATAATAGAACTAATCCAATACTTTCAATAGATCATCTTTCACAATATCCCAGCACCTTTGGAAAAATGAGATGGTAAAACCGTTCAATCCAGGTGCTTTGTCCCCTTTCATACCCATGATAGATAGACGCACTTCTTCTTCAGGAAAATGTCTCTCCACCCACCTTTTCTCCAAATCCGAAATTCTATCAAACTCCAAACCATCAAGAAGGGGTCTCTTAATCCGTATTTACCTTGAACTCTCTCATATCCCCCACTAGCTTTCCTCAATCCCCATACATCCATTTTAGTCACCCCTTATGAATATTGTCTCACCCTCAAGAATTCCCTGAACTAATCCATCGATTTTTCCCAAGACAATTTTTAATTATTTCATCTAATCCTACTTAAGGTGCATATCAACTAATTATGTTAACTATCTCTTTTTGTAAAACAAGCTAATTACTATAATCCTATGATTATCATCTTAACATCTACAGCTTCATCCTTTAGATCCTTATCTACTATTATTCCTACCCTAATTTTGTTGTTGGCTTCTCCTGAGTACCAAAGTTTAAGGCCATCAATCTCCTTGGCATTTTTCACTTTCCACTTAGTCTCTTGTAAACAAGCAAGATTAACTTCTTTTCAGGAGTACCTACTAACTCCATACTCTTACATGTCAAGGTTCCTATGTTCCATGGCACTAGGAAAATCCTACTCTCTTGGACAAGTTTCTTTACCCACACTCATCCATGATAGTATGGGAACCTTTGCCTACTTGTCACCGCATCTAGGCGCCGATGTGGCACATTGCTTACAACGGACAGCCTAGATCACCCTTGCCTACATGTTTGCTATTGCAAGATCATATGCCATTCCCATTTCTAGGATTGCATCTTCACCTCATTCCTTTCTCTAAACAAGAATCCTCTATGAACTCTCTTATATCCTCCAAAATCTTTCCTAAGTACCCATTTGAGTCCCCTCCAATAAATACTCTTCCTCAAAAATTCATTGAATACATCCATCCATGTTTTCCCAAAAATGTTTCTTAGTTATTTCATTTAATCCTACTATAGGTGCATATGCACTAATTATGTAATGCTCTCTTTTCCTAATTCATCTATGCCTATTGGGTATCCCCCTTGCATCTACATTATCATTCTCTAGATCTATATCTACTGTTATTTATATCTCAATTTTTTTATTGCCTTCTCTTGCACACCAATGCTTATGGCCATCAAGGTCCATCCCCCCCTCCCCCCCTTCCACTTAATCTCTGGTAGACATGCTATATTGACTCCCTTTTTCATTATACCTACCAATTCCAACATGGCTCGTACAGTCGTACTTACCGTCAAGGTTTCTATGTTTTTAATTCGCTAGGTGAATCTCACTAACCTAGACTAGTTTAGCCAAACTCAAGTGTACAGATACCCAAATCAAAATATATATATATATATATGTATCTAAATTTTGCAGCAAGTCAACCAAGTACGAGCCTTGTTGTGTCAGTTTTGGAATTAACTGCTAAAACCAAGACTTATGCTTCGAATAGTTATAAACACAATAATCACCTTTATGATTTTATATTTTAGAAAACTAGGAAATTCTATAGGAAATAAAGTTCTCAATTCTTTAGGACCAACTAGTGATACATTACAAAAATAGTAATAAAGAATTATCAACCAACTATATTGAGACTATAAACCTTATCAATATAAAGGGCTTACATGAACTCTAGAACGAGGGCAGATGCTCCTCCTCCACCATTGCATATACAACCTACTCCATATTTCCCATTCTTCTGTCTCAGTACCTGTAAACCAATACACCTCAACTGAGAAAAGGCAGAAGAAAATGCCCTAATTCTACACAAAAATAACAAGAGTATAGAAGGCCTGTATGGGTTAATTGCATTATTAAGTTGTCTTAAGAACCTGACTGCACTCTCTCATAAGGTTTATATATATATATATATATATATATATATATATATATATATGATTTAGTTGGGCCTGCACCTGAGACAGCTTTATATTTGTAACACAATAACATCAGGACCAAGAATAAAATATCAAATCAACTCCACATCAAAATCACTAGAGGAAAGCTATCAAAACTATACCCCTAAAAGTGTGACCAAGATACGAGCTCCACTGCAACCTATAGGATGTCCCAAAGATACAGCTCCACCATGCACATTAAGTTTTTGCTGCATACAATAAGACAGGGACCATATGAAAAAGGAAAAAAACTGCTAATACTTGGAGATAAAAACAAACAAAAGGTGAAGTGAACAACTAAGTAAACAAGAAAGTATATGCAACTCATGTTGAGGCTTCAGTCCACACAAGGCCACTAGGTTAAAAAGGTTGCGTAGGGGAGTTAAAACTCACAGGATTGAGTCCAAGCAATTTTTGGTTTGCAAGAGCTACAACCTGCAGGTTGGAGGTGGATAAACAAGATTAGCAAAACATAGAGATTGATAAATATGATGCTAAAATATATTCACATCAAAGAACGAAATATCACAGAAAAGGCTTCATTTATTTCGTAGTAATCAATTTGAGAAGCTTCCAAGCCAGCATTTGAAATGGCCTTTGGTATTGCAAGGGCGGGAGCAGTTGTAAATAACTCAGGTGCCTGTATAGCCAATCTCATTTCAGTACAAAGTGTAAGGGAATTTGAAGGTAAAAAAAATCAGACAGAAAAATAGCATGAAGAAAGCTTCCTACTATTAACTCAGGACAGATACTGGCATGTTGTCAGGAGTCAGAAAGTTTAGGTTCTATAATCTCTTCACAATACCTGAGCTGCATCAGCATATCCTATGATCTTAGCAATTACTCGCAATCCAAGCTTAAGTGCCTTCTCTCCACTTACTAATACTAATGCAGCAGCACCATCACTGAGCAAGACAATATTTGAAGTTCAGAAAGGCTTTTAAGTTTGTGCCCACATAATAAGACTTCAAAATGCTCAAGAAGATATCAATTTGCACTATTGAGTACCAATTACCCAAAAAACAGGAAGAAGAAGAAGAAAACGGAATAAAGATCATTAAAACTTCATTCTATAAAGGGTATCTACAGGAACAGTGGGAAAGATACGTAAAATGATGAAAAATCCCCTTGGAAGAAAAAGAAAAACAACAAAAAATTCTTAAATCAAATCATGAAGACAACTTTTTTAAAGGGTATGTTATCATCTCAATGGATGACTCTTCTATTGTAGATTTCTGGGTGGTTTGTCCTTTCGGCCAGTACATGCTGGTTTCCATCATTGGAGTATCTCACAGATAATACTAAATAACCTAACAAGGTGTGCTATTAAGCACCCAGACAAAGAAGTAAAGTCACACTTCAGCCAAAAGAACAGAAAAAGAAAAGGTAGGAGTGTAATAGACCTTATAATAGAAGCATTGCCAGCAGTAACTGAACCTCCATCCTTGAAACTAGGTCGGAGCTTCCTTAGTTTTGCAGGATCAAACTGGCAAAAAGGTAATAGATCAGAGTGTTAATAGTGAAGCCACTAACCACTAAAAACAAATAGAATGGCATCAGTAAACTCCAATTCTATATGGTAAATTTTAGGAAATTTTGTTAATATGCAGAAACAGGAATATAAAAATAATGAAACAGTGTGATGAGAAAGTTGACATATTTGATCCTCTTAGGTTAGGGTTTAAAGAGAAGAAAGAAGAGGGACTAGAAGAAGAGAAAAATACAGATGGAGGAAAACGTGAATGAGAGACTTAATTCTCTCTCATCACAGCTAATATATTTATATGAATACTGATGGAATACTATATGTGTATGCATGAGGTGTATATACAATGATTTACCAATCTATGATCAAAATACCCTAGGTATGAATACATGCTGCACACGCCTACACTCCCCTTCAAGCTGGTTAATAGATATCTCTCATTATCAGTTTGCCTACAATATCAATAAAACATACTCCACTCATACCCTTTGCCAAAACAATTGCTAGCTGATCTTCTGTCTTCACAAAAGAAGTGCAAATACATCCAATCCTAAGTTGTTGTTTAATTAAATGATGGTCCACCTCAATGTGTTTAGTCTGTTCATGTTGAAATAGATTGTAAGCAATGCTTATAGAAGCCTTATTATGCAGTACAATGCCATAGAATGGGACATAAGAAAGCCCAACTCAGCTAGAAGCATCTTCAACCACAAAAGTTCAAAGAGCCCATGAGCCATTATTGAAATTTGGCTTTTGCACTGGACATGGCAACAACAACCTGCTTTTTACACCTCCAAGTAACCAAATTACCTCCCAAAATGTACAGTACCTGAAATAGAACGCCTATCTGTCACAGGGTCGGCCCAATCAACATCAACACATGCTTTTACTTTGAGATGACCAAGTGATGCATACAAAATGCCTTTCCCTGGATAACCTTTGAGTATTTGAGAATCTTGTATGTGGCCTCTATATGAACATGAGTAGGTGCATGCATGATATGACTAACTACACTTATAGCAGAAGCGATGTTTTTTTGTGGATAAGTAGCATAAGTGATGTCAGGTCTAGTCAAAGACAAATATATATGCCTCCTTACCAAGCGTTGGTAGCTACTTGCATCAATAAGCCAACTATCTTGATTAAGTCTATGATTTGGATCTATAGATGTGATGGATGGTTTGCAACCTAACAAACTAGTCTTCTGGAATAGATCTAATACATACTTCCTTCAGGATAGAAAAATCATTTTCTTTGATATTGTAACTTCAATGCTTAGAAAGTTTTGAGTTGTCCCAAATCTTTGGTTTCAACTGTGCTTTCAAGCTTCTCACTATAGCATCATCATTGCCTGTCACTACAATGTCATGAACATATTTAGAGTCATTAACTTGACCCTTTTACGCTTCACAAATTGGGTGTGATTAGACTGGCGTTGTTTATACCCATTCTTTACCATAGTAGATCCAAACCTCTTGAACCAAGCTTTGAGCAATTATTTTAGGCCATACAAGGCGTTTTTAAGTCTACATACTTTCCCTTTAGCTCCTGAATATTGAAATCCAAGAAAATGCTTCATTTAAACTTCCTCTTCTAGATCACCATGTGGAAATGCACCATTTGCATCAAATTGACACTGGAACCAACCCTGACTATCAACAAAGGAGATAAGAACCCTAACTGAATTCATCTTTGACTACTGGTGCAAATGTCTCCTGATAGTCAATTCCATACACCTGTGTATAATTGTATATCCCTTAGTCACCAATCTAGCCTTATATTTTTTTACAGCACTATCAACTCTATACTTCTTTATGTACACCCACGTACATTCAACCGGTTCCTTGCCACAGGGAAGATCAACCATTTTCCATGTATTGTTTTTTTCAAGCGCCCTCATCTCTTCCTCCATTACAACTTCCCAATGAGGTTGTGAAAAAGCCTTTTGACACACTACAAGGTACAAACACAAAACAAAATAAGTGAAAAACTACAAAAAGATGGAAAAAAGTTGTTATATGAAACAAAATTAGACATGGGATGTTGAGTGCATGATCTAACACCTTTCCTACAAACAATGGGAACATCAGAATCATCAGTCAAAGAAATTGGGGAAGGAAAACCTATTGTGGGAGACGGATCCAAATAAGCCTCTTGGCAAAGGATATAAGATGCCTTGTCCTTTTGTTCCTTTCGTCTCCCAGAGTACACCCTTAACTCTATCTCCCCCTCACTATCAACATCATCAAACTTAGAAGTACCATCATTATCAAAGAAATATGAAAGAATAAAAACAGAAAACAAAGAAACAAAAGACAAATTTTCTCTACCAAAATTCTACCATTGAAGAAAAATCTTCTATAAAGAAAAAAAAGGAATGGACTTAGAACAAATCACATCCCTAAACACAAGATGCCTCCAGGAACCAATATGATAGCATTTATATCTTTTATGATTTGCAACATAACCCAGAAAGTTGCACTCAAGTGCTTTAGGATCTAGTTTAGTGCAATCAGATTTGAATATATGTATGAAACAAATACATCCAAGGGTCTTGAGGGAAAGAGGAAAAAAACTAGAAGGAGAGGATAGAAGCTCAAGGGGTGTCTTAAAGGCCAAGCACACAAGAAGGCATTCTATTCATAAGATAGACAACAATCTTTAAGACCTCAGACCAGAAAGTCTTAAGCACAATCATTGTGATTTGTGAACATTAGATCCTTGGTAATTTCAAGTGATGGTTTTTCGTTTCAACAACACCATTAAAACTAGACTCATCAAAAAGAAAGGAAAGACCCCTAGAT
>JAOXJP010000008.1:12333494-12355101 GCA_025762735.1 Platanus orientalis | reverse complement strand
GGATTGTGTCTGCTCCTCTTAACTAACACTTGTCTCCGCCCTTTATCAGAGGGCAGGTACATCAGCACTGAAAAGTGATTATACTTTTTTTTTTGGAGGGGGGGCGGGAAATCACTTTTCGGCACTGATGTACCCACCCCCTGATAGGGGGTGGAGAGGAGCGTTAGTTAAGAGGAGTGGATCCAATCCTCCCTCAATGTAATTAGATCCAGTTTCTTGATTCTGACTACCATAAAGCCCATACCCTTGCATCTTGCAGTCCAAAACTGCAACCATGACCTTTACATTCTTAACTGTTGAAGGAGGGATATATAGCTTGTTCTTTCTTTCATGGTTACCGTTGGGTCAACGGTAAGCTCACCATCTAGGTAGATTTTTTTTTTTCACTTCACAATCCTCTTCAAGAAGTGTAAATCACTTTTTAATGTGATGTGTCCTCACTGCATGGGGGGTGAATTTTAGAAGGGTGCACCAAATCCTAGCTGTGAAAACTGAGACAATAAGGCACAAAAAGTTTATCAGTGCAGATTTGGTGCTCCCCTTAACCAATACCTAAAGTTTCCCCACATGCAAGGGAGACACATCACATTGAAAAAGTGATTTACACTTTTTGAAGAGGTAATTTTCACTTTTCGAGGTGATGTGCCCCTAACACAGATTTGGTGGTCTCCTTAATAAACACCTAAAGTCCTCCCGCATGCTGGGGCACACATCATGTCGAAAAAATGATTTACACTTTTTGGGAGGTGATTTTCACTTTCGTCTCGGATTTAGTAGGACCAACTAAATTCACCCTAAGGTGAGACTGATATTAGGGGCTGACACATCATAGCCAAAAAAGTGACTTACACTTTTAGGGGATGCTTCTTACTTTCTGGTGCTGATGTGTTAGTCCTTGATGTTGGCCTTACCTTAGGGTGACTTTAGTTGGTCCTACCAAATCTTCAGGGTTTCACTTTTGGACCTGATGTGTTCCCTTGTAGGAAGCGAACAAAATTCGGAAGGAATGAAGTTTGTACAACTAGATGTGAACACCACTAGGGTGCGGACACAACACCAAAAAGTGATAAATGTCCCTAAATAGTGTAAATCACTTTTTGGTGCTGATGCGTCAACCCCTTGACACCGTTCGCACCTAGTTGTATGTACTTCATTCGTTCCAAATCCCTTCCGTGTGGGAAGAAGTTAAGGCGATGCGCAAATGCAGAAGGAACACGAAATCTGAGGCAAGGATTTGGTGTGACCCTCAAAGTTAGACTAAGGGGAAACTGACATTAGGGGCAGATACATCAACACAGAAAAAATGACGTACACTTTTCGGGGATGCTTTTCACTTTTTGGTGCTGATGTGTTGGCCCCTCGTGTCAGTCCGGCTAATCTCAGGGGTATCACCAAATCCTGGAGAAAGCTTACATATATCAACCACGTGGCATATGGGTGAGAATTCATATGATGGGTCCCACATAAAGATGGATCTCAACCATTGGATTTAATAATGCAAAACATATCCAGATTTCTGAGGGACAGTGTTTTGTCCCTCCAACTTCAATACCGCGGTGCGTGCGATAATAACGAATCACCTCTCTACTGGTGCAGGCTTGATTTGTGAGCTCGAAGGACTTCGGCGCACTTTCGATCGAGAAGAGAATTGTTTGGAAATTAGAGTGTCAGAGAGAAATTAGAACTGGTTTTTGGCTGAACTATTCAAAACTTTCATAAAACCTAGACGAAGCAGAGTATGTTCGAGAGGGGGGTTAGGGTTTGCATGAGGGATCTTAGATGATGTAGGTGTTATACACGAGAATTCAGAAATGTCGAAGAGGAAATTCGGTTTTGAAGGTTTCGGCATCAACCGGCAAGCGACCTACAACTTCGAGCGATCCCAAGCTCCGCAGAGGCTCTATGTTCCTCCGTCATCGCGTTCCGGCAGCCATGATAACTATGAAGATCACGACCTCGACAACATTGAATATGATGAAAGAGATGGGAGCAACGACGCTCCTAAGGATCAGATCGAGGTTGGCGGTGATGACGATGGAGAGATTGACCCCCTCGATGCGTTCATGGAGGGAATCCATGAGGAGATGAAGGCAGCGCCTTCTGCTAAGGCGAAAGAGAAGGCAGAGAAGTTTATGGATGACGAGGAGGATGACCCGATCGAGAGTTTCTTGAGGGCAAAGAAGGATGTCGGGTTGACTCTGGCTTCTGATGTTCTTCACGCTGGTTATGATTCGGATGAAGAGGTTTACGCCGCAGCTAAGGCGGTTGACGCGGGGATGATTGAGTATGATTCAGATGATAATCCGCTGATTGTCGATAAGAAGAAGATTGAGCCGATTCCAGCATTGGATCATAGTTCTATTGATTACGAGCCATTTAACAAGG
This sequence comes from Platanus orientalis, assembly GCA_025762735.1. Taxonomy (NCBI): domain Eukaryota; kingdom Viridiplantae; phylum Streptophyta; class Magnoliopsida; order Proteales; family Platanaceae; genus Platanus; species Platanus orientalis. The sequence continues at coordinate 12,352,716 of JAOXJP010000008.1, read as the reverse complement.
ATTTTTACGAAGAGAATGCTTCCATTTCAGGTAAGTTCCAAAAAATTCTTGGCTTTTAAGTCTCTTCTTTCTATGGTCACCTGTTCAATGATATATCATTGCACAAAATTCTAAGATTTTCATCCCAAATTCACAATGCATATCTTCCATACCTTGTTAGGCTGCCTTGCTACACAGAAAGTTAATGAAGGGAAAGTTAAAACTGGTGCACTGAAGCTTGATGACACAGCTTCCTGATTATAATAGACAACTATCCTGCCCCAAATTGAGGCTGTATAACTTTAAGTTTGCCTTACAAGCAGGAGTGCTTAAGAGGAATGAGAACTTTATCTGAAACGGATTTTGAAAAAGCATTTGAGTATGCACCTGCAAAATCCTATACAGATAGAATAATATATCACTGCACAAAATTCTGAGACTTTCATCACAAATTCATATAATTATCTTCCATACTTCATGAGGCTGTTTTTCCAAACAGAGAGTTAATAAGGGAAAAATTGAAAGTAGATTACTAAAGCTTGAAGGCATATAGACATATCTTCCTTATGAAAGAGACACCTATCCTGCTCCAAGTCCAAGTTGATGACGTATAACTTCAAGTTTTCCTTGTGAGTCCAAGGGATGGAGAGGAGTGGGAATTCTTTTTTTATATGTACCTGCAAACTCTTCTAGATTTATAAAAATTCAGGCAAACAACCCATTATTTCACTTAAAATTGAGTGGCAGTCCAAGGGTTTGATAAATGCGTCTGAACTTAGAACTGTTGAAAATTCTGGCCTATGTCTAACTCATCAAAATCATCCAAAGTGGCCAATCAAAAATAATTTTTTTTCTTTTTGAATGATAAGATTTTACTTGAGGAGAAAAAGAGAACAGAAGCTCAAAGAGAGAACAAAGACCATCTCCGGAAAGGTGACAAAGAAAGCAAGTGAAAAGAAAAGAAATAACAAGCACAAAAAGCCCACAAAAACCTAACTAAGAAATATTGCCCCAAAAAGAGTCCTAAATAACCTTGTCAAAATCCTTGGAAATAGAAACCTCGTCACTCATAAGTCTAAACACAAATTATTAAGCAATCCGTTGATGAGATTTTGCCTAAAAAATCTTTTTGTTTCTCTCCTTTCAAATACCTCTACTAATGGCCCCGAGTAAAAAGGGCCACATGAGATTAGGGGCTCTTGCAAGATCCACAATCCACCAACCTGAAAGAAGATCCTTGACAGAAAAGGGGAAAGGGAACAAGACATTAAGATGAAGGAGAAAATAAATGCCAAACCTTGATAGGCAACGGGGCAATGAATGAAGCAATGGTGAGCCGCCTCCTCTTCACTCATACACATCACACACCTATTAAGTATTAACCAACTCCTAATCTATCCTCTTTAAATGATCTAGGGTAAGAATTATATCCAGATATGTAGTTCACAAAATGAAATTGACCTTAGATGTATAACCAGAATTCCAAATGCACTTGAAAGGAGCCGGATTAACATTGGAATTAGTGAGACCAAGAAAGAAAGATTTCATCATAATTCAGCCCTTATTATTTAGAGACCAAACCCAACTGTCATTCTTGCCTAGAATCGGACTGATTCCTTGGAGCCTTCTAAGCAACCTCTCCAACTCATTTACTTCTCAGTCATTTAAATTCCTTCTTAATGATGCAGCAACACTACATTGGATGGACAAGAGGAACCCAATTTGGAGGCCCAAGCCCAAGTCATCAAGTTCGAAAGTGTGGGGACTCAAATATAATAAGGCCTTTTGTGCCTAGTGTTTTGGGTTTTTTTAGTTGGGGGTATTTCTTTGTAATAAGGCTCAAATAGCCATGGGTAATTTGGGTATTCAGGGTAAAATTGACAGCCACATTATTTTGTTTTATTTGGGGTAATCCCAAGTCAACAAAGTGGGACTCATATATGCTGGTCAACAGCCTCTTTCCCTAGGGGTTCTATTGGTTTAGTTTTAGGCAAGTCTAGTAATTAGAAGTGTCCTAGTTTATTTAGGTTTCCTAATATAAAAAGTTATATTTGTCTTTGGTCTTAGGTCTATAAGAGTAAGGCACAATATATAACCATTCATTGAAGATTGAATAAAAATTTTAGTTGCGTTTAAGCCTTAGGCTGTTCCCCTATTCCCTTGTCTCTCTCCCCTCTCTATCTTGCTCGACAACCTCTTCTTTCCCTCCATATTTTTCTTCCTCCTTCACCTTCAACTCCCTTTTTTCTGACTCCTATTTCTTTCTTCTCTTTTTTCTCTATTCTTCCCATCATCGTCCTTTCTTTCCACACTATTGGACAGATTTAAATAAGAGAGATTCAAGTCTGTGATTGACGATTCTGGCAGCAAAAAGAGATCCCACGATTGGAGCGTTCTGGGTGAGTTTAGAACAACTCCGCCCTTTTTAATCCAGGTATCTTACTCCTTTTATTCCCTGGCTTTATACTTGAAGTTAATTCCCTCAATTTTCTGAAATCCTTTAATTTTCTGCCCTAAGCTTCTGTGTTGGCCTACTCCATTTAACCCCCATTAATCCTTGTAACCACACAGCACTTTCTGGGTCTATAAACAGTCCAATCGCCCCATATATAAAGCCCCTTTAATTTCAGCTAATTATTCTTAAGTTCTCATACACTGTTCTAGGGTTTCTTTCATTAAAGTGTTCTTGTGACTTCTATTTTTATAATTTGATAAATCAAACCTCATCAGAAATTTATGAAATTTCGAACATAGGATCATTATATATGTTATAACCTACATTTAAAATTTTGGAAAATTCGGATGCATTTGTAGGGGTATTTTGGTAATTTTGTGGGTTTTGCCCAGAAATTTCAGATTTACCATTTTGACATTTTTCTCATTTCCATATTTTAATTACTCTAATCTGATTTCCTATTTCTCCTCTTAAATTATTTTTCAAATTTGCATTATTTGGGTGTTTTGATTTTCATATCTTGGTTCTGCTACTTACAACCATTTCAAGTACTTCCCCTGCATTACTTAACCTAGGCAAGCAAACACCCCCACCCACATAATCAAAATTATCCCTAACTGTCCCAAAGTTATTTAGAGCCAAATTATAGATAGCTCTGAACTCCTTTAGCGGGGCATCCACACACCACAAATCCTCCCAAAAACGAATAATCTTTTAGATCCCAGCCTGAAGCAAATATATTTTCAGAAATCGGCCTTACCATTAAGAATCAATTTCCGAATCCCAGTCCCATGATTCCCCTCACCTCTTTACTATTCCACTCCGAAAGAGGAGGGATTGGGAGTTGGCTTACAAGTGTGTGATGTGTATGATGCCTGACCACCACCATTCTTCTACACAAGTTATTCTTTTCATCCCCAAATCTCCACAAACATTTACTCAAAAGCATCTGGTTATGCTTACGGAATGCTTCTAATACCCAAACCCCCTTCCCGAGTTGGATAACAGACCAACTTTTAATCCACTAAATGGAACTTTCTATGCTCCACTGAATCATTCCATAGGAAAGTTCTATAACACTTCTTAATCTTGAGGGCAATGGAAGTAGGAATAGAAAAACAAGGAAAGGAAGTAGTTCGGGATACTAGCAAGAGAACTCTTGATCAATATCAACCTACCCCCTTTAGACAACAAAGGCACTTTCTAGGAATCAAATCTTTTTGAAATTGATGCGGACAATGAAAAGAGGTTCTTGTATGTTGCACCACACAAGAGAGTAAGATTGAAGATGTGGGTAATGTGTGGGTTGTTTAGGGTAATTTAGGGCTTGGGGTACTTTTTTAATAAGGCCATTAGTGTCATGGGGTTTGGGTTTTTAGTCATAAGGTTATGCTTGTAATAAGGCTGAAAAACCAAGGGTAGTTTTAAGATTTCAAGGGTGGTCGACAACAAGCCTTACATGTCTTTTAGTGGGCAACAAATCAACAAGTGGGGCTTACAACAGGCTGGTCAACAGCCCCTCTTATTGTGGGTTTTTTAGTATGTTTTAGTTTTAGGAAATTATGGTTTTAGAAGTTTTAAATTTTAGCAAGTTTAAGATAGCAAGTGTCTTAAGAGTTTCTATTTTAGTATTTCTAAATTTTAAGTGCTGTAAGCCTATTTAAGGCATCCCACACGACATGTAAGGTAGACAGTATGAATTGAATTTGAATTTGTGAGTTTTGTTTCCCTTTTCTCCCCTTTCCCATGGTGTAGCTGTGTGGAGCAACTAGGGTTCTCCCTAGTCTTCTTCTCACTTATTCAGTTCTTCTTCTTCAATCGTTTGTTTCTCCCTTCTACATACAATTCTTCTTCTTATTCTAAAATCATCTTCCTTTTTTCTTCTATTCTCTTCGTCATTCTTTCCTGCAATACCATCTAACTTGAAGAAGTTAAGCTACTGTTTTGAAAGACTTTTGCCGTAGAACAAGACTCACGATTGGGTATCTGAAGCAGTCCCTCTATGCCAAATCGCATAACTTGAGTAAAGGTATTGTCCTTTGTACACCATTAGGCTTTTCTTTTTAGATTGGAGTTACTAGAACGAGAAACGAAAGCAGGAAGCAATGCGAAAGTGAGAAGCGAGGCTCAATAAATTATTGGGAAGCGAGAAGCAAAAAACGGAATAAAATAAATAACTATAAATTATAATCAATAATTTCAATTACAATACAATAAAGTGAATAAACTTAAAGAAAGTACAACAAACCTAAAATCTATACTATGTAAGTACAAAGAATTATGACATATAGATCAATATGCAAACCATTTGTTACTAGTATGGCCAACCATATCTTAGATTTTACTATACATAAGATTTTTTGTAAATAGCTTACATCTTAGAGTCAGACTATAGAAGACCTTGTATAAAAACCATCAGATTTGAATATTTTTATTGGATTGGAATAAAATAATATAAACAATAAATTCAATTCTAAATTTTTTTTCCCTATAAATTCATTACTAAATCTCACAAAGAATATTTTATTTAATGCTAACAGCATATGATTTATATTAAATAAAATACAATATTGTTTCTTGGATTGTTTTTCAGGCAATTCTGTAGACATTTCTACTCTCTTTTTCAGAGGCTTTCACTCGTTTCCCTTGATAGCTTTCGCTTCCTTCACTGAGCTTTCCACGTTTGGAAAATGTGCTTCCCACTTCTTTGGGAAGTGGAATGAAATTAGCTTCCCAAACGAGCTTCGCAGGGAGCGAGCTTTCTAACTTGTACCAAACTTCCCTACAATTACGCTTCAGACTAACTCTTACTTAATTCATGAAAATCCTTTAAAGTTCTCTATTAATATTCTGTTCTTAATTCTATTTCTTTAGTTCTATTATACAGGCTTTAACAGAAAACTCTGGGCTCATTTCCTCTTGAGCCCACCCTAGAAAGGCCCTCTTGGCTGACTTCTTATTAGGGTTTTCTTTCCCTACCTACACTTCTTCTAACCCCTCAAACTCCTTTCTAATCTCCCTCTTTTTCTGCCAAGTTTTTGATTTAGAAACTATCCCCTGTTTTAGGTTCTTTAGTAAAAGTAGACTGCAGATTGTTTTGTAATTTTATGCACTTATTAGAATTACTTGAAATATTACATGGAGATCCCGATCCCTTCTTGGTATTTTTAACTACCTATAAATTTTCATAGAATTTTGATGCGTTTGTAGGGTTATTTTGGTAATTTTACCAATCTTCCAAGGCTTTTCAGAAATGTAAACAGTCCTCTTTCTCTACTATTTCCCTCCTTCTCTTGTCTATTCTCTCTAAGTCTTTCAGTTTAATTCCTTATTTCTTTCCCTACCCTTATTCTAAATTTTGAATTATTTGGATGTGCTTATAGTCTGTTCTGGATTCTTTTAATTTTGTCCTTGCTTCCATTACACAAATTTTGTCCTTGCTTCCATTACACAACTTGATTTTCAACCTCAACACCGCTTCAAAACACTTCAAAATACACCTAAGATATCCAACCTAACTATCCTCTGCCTCACGGAAAATCATTGTATCATCCACAAATTGAAGGTGCGAAATGGACAAATTCTCTCCCCACAAAGAATCCTGAGATAAACCTCTTATTGTCATGAAGGATCATCCTATTAATAGCCCCATTTACCACAACAAACAGATGAGGGGAAAGAGGATCCCCTCAATAGTGTTTTAAAAGGTTGTGTTTTAGAAAGTCTTAACTTTTAGTAATTTAGACTTTAGGAAAGTGTGATATTTAGGACGTATTAGAATTCAGTATATCTTAGGCAACAAGTCTGAAGTTTTTAGTAGTTTCTAAATGAGGAAAGTAAGTTTTTAGAAGGTCTTAGGATTTAGTAATACTTGGTCTCCAAGTTTAGGGGTTTAGCAAGTTTCTAATTTTGTACTTTATAATTTTTATAGGTTATAAGCCTATTTAAAGACAACCCCTCCCCCATAATTTGACAGTGAAGATTGATTAAACAAAGTGTGTTATTTGTTGGTTTCCCAAGGCAGCCGTGGGCTGGTCCTCTCTTCCTTCCAAGGGTGATGTCACTCGAGGCTCTCCTCTCTCCATCGTGGGTCATAGCACCCTAGGTGCATTCGTGAGTCCCTTCACCCTCCCCTACTCCTCTCTATTCTTTCACTATCTTCTTCTTCTATTATCCTTTATATCTCTCTCCTTCATTCCTGCTAAAATACCCTCCATTATTGAAGAGAAAGCTACTAGATTTTATAGAAATTGTTTGACTACATTATTAAGGTATGTTTTACTAAATTTTCTGGGCACATTAACAACTGAAATCGCACCCCTCAAAAATCCTTATTTATCTAATTCCGTTTAATGGTTTGATCTTCATTTGATCCCATACAAAAGCCCTCACTTTCCTCTTTGATTCCCCTCTTCTTAATTTCAAAGATTCCCTATAGATTCCATGAACTCCATTAGAGCATCTTTGAAGTTTTTATGAAATTTAATGATTTGACAAATTATAACTTGTTCAAATCCTTTGAAATTTTAACCCTATACCCTTTCCTGATGCACTACTAATCTAGAAAGTTTCATTATTTTCTGACGCGTCAGAGGGGCATTTTGTCCAAAATTACAAAAGTACTCTTTTGGGTCCTTTCTCCCTATTTTCTCCTTCTTTTCACTTCTAATTCCTTCTAACTTTTTTTCTTTGATTCTATTTATTGATTTCTAAACTTTCGTGGCTACTTGTGTTCTAAAATCTCAATTCTTGATTTATTTACTTCCGCAATTTAATCTAACCATTACTTGAGGCTTGTGGGAATATTTTGCATCAATTTTTGGTATCTTCTTTATTGTGTTACATCAAAAAAGAAATTGTAAATCCATCCAAACCTGGAGTTTTACCCCCTTCCATGTCTTTGATTACATTAAAATTCCCCTCTTCTAAAAAAGGCCTTTCCAGTTAGATTCAGTAAAAAGGCCTTTCCAAAAGATCACTCTCCAAACCTAAGATATGATCAAAATGTAAACCATCCAAGGAGGGCCTATAGGAAAACTCCTTATACAAATTCTCATAAAAATTAGCAATTTCATGCTTGATTTTTTTTTTTGATGAATAACGATCTTTATTGAAAAGAAAGGCTAAAATACAGAAGAATAACAAAACAAAGAAAGGAAAAAACTAAAATATAAAGGCCACAACAAGCAAGCCATGCTTAACCCTCACAAAGAACTGTCCGCCATTATTAATCAAGCATATGATCCCCAACGAAATATCTTGATGTTGAGCACTCCACTTGGCAAGACTATCAGCCATAGTATTTTGACTTCTAGGAACCTGAAGTAACTTAGCAGAAGTTTCTTTAGCTAAGGCTTAAATCTCGCAAATAAAATGATGAAGCCGCCAAGATCCCTTGCTTTGTCCTCTCCCCCAGCTTAGGACTGTCTTGGAGTCTCCCTCCACAAAACAATCTGTAAAACCTTCTTTCTTGATCATTCTTAGGGCCTCAAGCAACCCAATAGTTTCAGCATGGTTTGCATCACTTATGCCTATCGATCCTCCTTTCACAAGGATAGTGGCTCCTTTGGAATCATGCATTACACACCCATAACCCGCCAACCCCGGGTTTCATAAAGAGGCGCTATCAAAGTTGACCTTCACTTTCCCTTCACACGAAGGAGCCCACTCCAAATTTTTATGATTCCTTTTACCCGGATGAGTCGATATGCAAGTAACCCAATCTCTCACCATATCATTTAGGGAGAAGCCTTTAAAATCAGATCTGTTTAGCATCCATGAGCTCACCTTGGTGGTGATTATATCAATCACTGTCCACACATTTCTCTTCTTGTCTTCAAACACTCTTCTATTTCTTTCTTTCCAAATACCCCAAACAATACCTTGAACGAGGGCTTGAACAAAGGTTCTACGTCTAACCCCTCTTAATCCACTACTCCATTGGTACAAAAGGCCTCCCACAGAATTTGGCATGACAATGTACATAGAGAGGGATTGGTGAAAGTAGCACCATATTGTATTTGAATACTGACAATGAATGAATATGTGATCCCCTGTTTCCTTATCCCTTCCGCACAAGTGGCAAATCGAAGGAGACAAGGACATGTATGGTCTTTTTCTTTGGAGAACATCCATAGTATTTTACCTGTTAAGGGAAGCAATCCAAGAGAAAGTCTTCACCTTAGGAGGAGTTGTAGATTTCCATAGATATTGAACCAAGCCATAGAGGGTTTGATTTCCCCCAATGAGGATAGAGAAAAAAGATTTGCAAGAGAAAATACCGTCAGGCGAGGGGGACCATATACGAGAATCATGCTCCTCACTTGATATGAAAACCAACTTAAGGTCTTCCATCAATTGACCCACCAAGGGTATCTCCCATTCGTGAGGGTCTCGAGTAAAAAGAAGGTTCCAGGAGAGGCCATTCAAGGTTTGGGAGAGGATGTCCGCTACCTTAGCATTTTTATAGGCCACAATACGATACAGACGAGGGTATGTAATTTGTAGTGTGGCATTGCCCCATCACAAATCTTTCCAAAAACGGATTTTAGAACCATTACCAACTAGGAAACGAGTATGGGAGTAAAATATAGGACTCACCTGGGTGATATTTTTCCAACACAAAGAATGGGATCGAGGAAGGGCTAGGTTGCAGTCCCATCCGTTTGCATCAGTTCCATATCTGCTTTGAATAATGGAATGCCACAAACTTCCTTGGTCCTTAGAAAATCTTCATAACCACTTCCCAAGCAATGCCACATTTTTTTCTTTCACTCTCCCCAACCCTAAACCTCTTTGCTCCTTAGATTTCACAACCACTTCCCATTTCACAAGATGATCCTTCTTTTGATTCCCCCATTCCCATAAAAAATCTCTCTGGTATTTTTCAATAGTTGCAATGATCTTATTAAGTATTTTATACATAGACATGTAGTAAACCGGAATGTTTGAAAGGGCAGCCTTTATCAGCATTATTCTTCCTTCAAGAGATATGTAAGGCCTCTTCCACACCACAAGCTTCTTGGAAACCTTTTCAACCACCAAATCCCAAAAAGAAACTGCTTTCGGGTTCCCTCTAAGAGTCATACCCAGATACTTTAGGGGCCAACTTCCAACCTGGCATCCCATGAACCCTGCCAAGAGAGCAAGCTCTTCCTCGTCAACATGAATGCCCGCCATGCAAGTTTTTAACATATTGACCTTCAAACCCGAGATTACTTGGAAAATTTTGACACATTACAACCCTCCTTATGTTTTCTGAGTCGGCTTTAAGAAACATGATAGTATCATTAGCAAATTGAAGGTGAGAAACCCTAATATTCTCATCTCCAATCACAAACCCATCCATCATGTTCACATTTTTTGCTTTTCTCAAGATTGCACTTAAGCCATCTGCCACCAAAGAAAAAAGGAATGGGGAAAATGGGTCCCCCTGCCGAAGCCCCCTCGAAGATTTAAAAAATCCCTTTGATGTACTATTCACCAGAATAGGAAGAACGGGTCTACTACACATCCTTCCATCCATGATATCCATTTATTTCCAAAGCCTTTTTTTTGCATAACCCAGAAAAAAAAGTCCCAATCCACCCTATCATAGGTTTTTTCCATATCTAACTTGCACACCACCCATTTCTCTTTTCCCTTCTTGAATCAACACATTCATTTGCAATAAGAATGTTATCCATAATTTGTCTTCCTTGTATAAAAGCACTTTGAATAGAAGAGACCACCCAACCCATAACCCCTCTCAAACGAATGGCCAACACCTTAGAGATAACTTTATACAAGCTACTTACCAAGTTGATAGGTCTATATTCTCCCAAATTTTTAGCATACTCTTTCTTGGGCACAAGGACTATAAAGGTTGATCTCATAGACTTGCACATCTCCCCTCTTTGGTAAAATTCGTCAAACACCACCATGAGATCATTTTTAATAATCTCCCAACATTCTTGATAGAATAGCATGGAAAATCCATCCGAACCGAGGGCTTTGTTTCCATCCATCCGGACCGGGGGCTTTGTTTCCATCCATCCCAAAAATAGCATTTTTCACTTCCTCTTCAGAAAAAGCCTTCTCTAAATCATTGACCTGAGACCCAAGAAGCCGGTTATCAAAAAGGTTTTCAATATGGGGCCGGATAACTTCTTCTTTCTTATAGAGATTTTCAAAGAATGAAGTTGTTGCGTTGACAATATCCTCAAAATCAACAACCTCTTCCCCATTAACAGACAGACTCGAAGTCAAGCTTCTTCTCTTTTTCCCATTAGCCACTTGGTGGAAAAATTTTGTATTACCATCTCCTTCACTCAACCACTTACACTTTGCTTTTTAGTGCCAAAACATTTCCTCAGCTTTGAGAGTCCATTCTATTTGAGCCAACACCTCCCTCCTCCTAGGGTTAAGCTCCTCCATATTCCTTCCCTCTTCTTCCAACAAGCTATCAATGTTTTGGAACTCCCGACATAGATTCTCCTTTTTATCTTTTAATATGCCAAAGGTGTTTCCATTCCACACCCGCAATTTCTCTTTAACATACATTAACTTCTTCATGAAGCGAAAACCTCCCCATCCATCAACATTATTTTCATCCCACCAAATTTGCACTTCATTTTTGAAAGAAGGGTGAGTCGTCCTCATATTTTTGAATCTAAAAGGCTGGGGCCAAAGCTCTTTATCGTAGTATTCAAGAACACCGGCCAATGATCCGAAATTAAACGCGGCTTCACTTTTTGAAAAAAAATGGGGGTATTTCTCCTCCCAATCCCCCGACACTAGAAATTTATCTAGTCTGCACATGATCAGATTCTCTTGCCCATTAGTCCATGTATATTTCGCATTGCAAAGCGGACTGTCTTTCAAACCAGCCCCCTTGACGAAATCTTCAAAATCTCTAATACTTCTAGTAATCCTACCACCATTATTCTTTTCGTTTGTGAATCTGATTACATTGAAATCACCTCCAACCACCCAAGGCCCCTCCCAAATATGCCTCAACCCCTTTAGCTCCTCCCAAAACATCTCTCTGTTATTGGTGGACGAGGGCCCGTACACTCCAGTAAACATCCAATCACCTCCATTCTGGAGATCCTTAAAAACATGGAAATAGAAAAAGTTCCCAGAATATCCCTTATAAGCCTTACATATGTCGGGTTCCAAGCACACAAGATGCCACCAGCTCTCCCAGTTGCCGGAAGAATACACCACTCTGATAATTCAAGGCCCAAGGTCCACCGAGCCAATCTCCAAGAAACTTCTTCTTTTTTGGTCTCTTGAATGACAACTATATCCGGACCGTTGTTTTGTATGAGGGCTCTAACCTTTATTCTTTTCTCAACCCCTCCTAACCCACACACATTCCAAGTCATGATCTTCATTTGGTAACTTTCGTCGAGCCCCCTCTTCCAGACCTTTTTTGTTTTATTTTCTGTCTCCCACAATTCCATCATTCATATCCCATGCCAATTTCTTCAATTCTCTGGCACCTCTGTCTACAATTGTCTTGCCTTTTTCCCCATCCCTCGCTAGCTCGAGGAATTTAGAGAGTTTGACCTCATTACCACCACTGTCTCTCACTATAAAACCCATTTTATCAATAAATATGTCCATTTCTTCTTCATCCCCACCTCCCTCCTCATCTTCTCCACCACTCCTCGTTGCCTCTTTACCCCCTTCTTCCTTGCGTAAGTGGCATTCCATTATCCTAGGAGATTGAGACTAACACTCCAGACATGGGCCTGCAGGGTTAGGACACATAGGCACAGAAGCAGGAATAGACATATCGGAATTGATGGGATCAAATGAACAAGGAAGAATCTGCAAGGATGGTTTCAATTTATCAGAATATGGGTCAGGCATACTTGTATGAGCAGAAGGAATTGGATCAGCCGGTTCAGGAATCTACTCCACCTCTACTGGCAAAAGTCCCTGGGTCTCCCTTACGCAGTTTATATTGGGATCTATAGAGGATGAATATACGACCAGTCGCACGAACTCTTGCTAGAACATATCAATCGCCTCCACTTCCTCCCCATGTTCATCCTCGTCCTCCTGTGACAAATATTCCTCAGATTCAGAGAGGTAGTACGACACAGTTCCTCCCCTTAGGTGTGACTCCGCTACTGTTTCAGTTCGTCCATCTATAGGAGTTGTGTATAGATCTCCTTCTAGGGTTGGTGACATTTTGTCATCCCCAAAACAATCGCCTCCTTCCTCTTCTGACTAACAACTTCTTAATCTTTCAAAAAATTTCTCTTGCATCAGAGTGGACGACGAATTGCAACAACTATAGTGAGCACCAACACCCCTTGATGTTCCCTGCGATTTTCCTTGCGACTCCCTACCTGCATCCTCTTTAGACTTCGTTTCTTTCCTCTTCCCATTTTCGTTACCCTCCGACATTTCAGATCTCTTTGTCCCCTCTGATTTGGTCTGTCGTTTCCTTTCTAGGCACCATGAGTTTTCAAACAGTCTTTCAATCTCCACACAACGCTCCTTGATCTTCAGTATCCTCAATACCCCCATCACACTCACCATCTTCTTCACAGTTCTCCTTGAATTCCGAATGGCCGGTAGAGATGCCCTCAACGACCCCCTTTCCTTTTCTAGGGCATTCCGTTTCGATAGCTCCAGCAGCGATCCCCTTTCCTTTCGCTAAACACTCCATTTCGATTTCCTTTAATTTGCCCTTATCTTGGTTTACTGAATGGTTGAACCTGGTTTGGTTCAAATCACTTGAATCTTGTGAAACCAATTTCGGAACCCAGGCCTGCTTTAATTTGGGCCCATATGTTCTGTCATCCGGCCCATCTTGAGTCATTGGCCCATTTTCTTTGGGCTTGGACGTCCCTCCAACTTCAAAATTTGTTTTTTGAACAGCCCGCTCTCCTATCCTGGGTGCCTTGCAAATATGGGCCTCTTTAAGGGCAATCGGTTCATTTCCCCCTTCGTCTTCTACCTCCATCCATTTGGGTTCATCTGTGGCATCGTCTATGACCTCTCCTTTGTATTGCATTTCAACCTCCAGAATGAGCATATACTCCTCCCCTTGCCATGTAACTGTGATAGATCTAGGGATTCGACCCAAATCACAGTCAAGAGCTTTGATACGCAGGGGGTATTTGAGGTCTGTGTTCTTCAATAGGGGATCAGCCACTCGAAAACTATCACATTCCATCTCAATTAAATGCAAGCCCTCAGGCGTCCACAGATGTGGGGGAAGCCCCCATATGCGAATCCACCTCCCCCCTTGGGTTATATCTTGGGATATACAAAATGTCTCAGCAGAATTTTTTTTTTGAAGATTACCCCTTCCCCTGCTGAAATCGGGCCCCTGTTTATCAAGTGGTCCATTGTATTCTCGTCTCCAGGGAGACAAATGGCTCGGTTCGATGGCAATCCCAGGGGTTTAAAACTCATTCCTATTTTGTCCACGCCCTTTAGTGCCTGAGACAGCAGAACGTTAATTTTTCCCCAATTTTCCTCGATTCCCCAAACGTCACACTGTAGAGCGTATTCCCAGCTGCCTTTCCTGTAAATGTCTAACGGCCATTTCACACTGAGGCCGGCTGATCGTTCCTCCTTCCTTATCTTCGGCTGAATGACGATGTCTCTCGGAGGAACCAACCTTTTCTTTTTCGACACCATCATCTGCTGCAAGACTGTGGCCATGTTGGCCCATCCCCAGCCTTCTAAATCAGCTGGTACCTCGATTGATTCATTACGCTGATTCTGTTTCCATTCAGTTATTCTAATGAACCAACCCCAGCTATTAGCTCCCCTCTTGAGGATAATGGTGGTATTGTGAGCCCGAAGAGTATCCCTAAACTCCGTATCCCTCCTAACTTTCGAAACTTCATTAAAAAACTCTATAATCTTCCCACAGAGAGAAGCTTCAAATGAAATAACATGGGGTTTGCCCTGTGCTCGTTCCGTGATGGAGAACCTCCCAGGTCCCTCCTCATCTTCAGTCCAGATTTCGTACGATTTCAACTCAACCTGCAGAAACCGCTTCATAGTGGGAACTTAGACAGACCGTGGGAGGTCCATATAGCATAAGTTACTCTCACTTCAATGTAGGTTAAGACATTTTCCATAAGGATCATACATATGCGCAAAGAAAAGCCAAAGCAAACAAATCTTAATTTATGAAATATCTGCTTTTCATGTTTCTAAGAAACATGATAGTCTGCACTTTAATGGAGGAATGGTCCCAGATAGAAATTCTCATTGGGCCTGCAGACAGCTCCATCATAATGCAGGACCCACACCACCTGCGGGAGAGGCAGCCAACATTGCAAACAACTGCAGAAAGCTGCCCGGTGATTCAATGACCTCTCTTCTGAGAAACGATACCGCAGCCACCCATGCCTTGATTTGACTAGGATTCTGGACCCAACTCCCATTCACCTCCAAATCACATATTGCATAATCACTCCTATGATATATATTACTCTTACGAGCAGACTCCCATTCAACCCGAACCCACCTCAGCTCATTCAAGGACAAGGAACACTGATCAGCCGATTTAAAACCCCTGCAAAAATCTCCGATAGCAGAAAAACCTCCAGCGACCAAAGATGCAAGGGAAGACTCCTTAAACGCATCCATCTTGGTTTAAAGAAAGAATCATACTGAAGGGCATTGATCTCTGGAAACCATCTGGGAAAAGAAACTCCAGACGGAGCAATAATCCCTTTACCTCCTTTGACAACCAACAAAGCCCCCTCCGGAGAATCCAAAAATAAATCAACCTTTTCATTACCCAGAATCGACCACTGGACACAGGTGGAATCTAAGGTTGATTAAAAAGAGAAGGTTTGTAAAATGCTGTTAAACTCTTGGTTGATTATATGGCCAATATGAAACCATAGATGTATGCTGATCTGATACTATAATTCTTAGATTTTTGTGTTTTCCTCCTTTTCCTTTCAAGGAAATATTATTGTTCAAAAGGCAACGAAAGAAGGTTGACTGGGACTGGGTGTTTGGAATGCTGTTAAGACTTTCGGTCGAGGATTAATGAAGCGTTATTTGTGACTGCTAATACCAAATGATGTAGGACCAAAAGGGAATGATGGCCAGGCTTAGGGGCCTTGGAAATTTTATTCATTAATCAATCAATCAATCATACTTTCAAATTCCATTCTAGCTCGATGTCTAAACATAATTAAATTCTAAAATATTTAATTTTTTCTATAAAGTGATACCCTGCCAATATTTTGGTCATAACTTTCTTAAATCACCTTGGATTCTCATGATCTCAAAC
Organism: Platanus orientalis; assembly: GCA_025762735.1. Classification (NCBI taxonomy): domain Eukaryota; kingdom Viridiplantae; phylum Streptophyta; class Magnoliopsida; order Proteales; family Platanaceae; genus Platanus; species Platanus orientalis. The sequence continues at coordinate 12,337,015 of JAOXJP010000008.1, read as the reverse complement.
TCTATTGAAAGGTTACTGAATATCCATAAATTAAAACCAAAATCAAGACAAATGGGTAAGTTTGCCCCCTAAAATAAGACCTAAAGAAAATGATGGAAATAGGTTCACTTTGCTAAACAACGAATAAAACCTACTCTACTTGGAAATAAATAAAAACTCACAAACTGATGGACACACACAAAAAAAAACTTATAACAACTCAAAATTGACAAAATAAAAAGTTATTGTCAAAGTAAAATTTGAAACCTATAATACTCTAAATACCCTTACATGAGCCCATCAAATTTGAGTATGAGCTGTATTGTATCCTGCATCACCCAACTTGCATGACCTTTTTTTTTTCTCGGTAAATACTTGTATGACTTAATGATGATGAATTTTGTGTCATTTTGATGCTACATGCCTGAACTGCTTGTATGTTCAGTTCATAGTTGTACTCTCTGAAACTGAGTTGAGACAATCACTCTTGACTTGGCCAGAATTTAGACTATGCTCTTGTTGAACTCATACTTTGAAATATCAAGAGCATTATACCTATTTTCAAGGTCCAATTGCAATAATGGGCATATTTAGGCCCAAAATTTGCAAGTACACGAAGCCATGATTTAGAGCCCATGGTCAAAGTCATAAAAGAAAGTACTATGATAAGGTTTATTATATATATATATATATATATTTGAGAGATAAGTGGGCAAAACTTTATTGAAAAAGCCAAAAGACGCAAAGAAGCTACAAACAAGAAACAAACAGAATAGACCATCACAAGAAGAAGGTGAAGGAGGACAAGAAAGAAACAGCCAAAAGGAAAACACAACCACAATAAAAACAAGATTACATCTTCTCACACCATAAGCAATACCACTCTCTCTCCACAATATCACTCCTTATAGAAATCCAGTCGATTAGGGATCTATAGATAGATAAGGCAATCTCCTCATGATTCATAGAGTTGCCCCCAAAGATTCTGGAATTCCTTTCCTTCCACAAACCCCAGCATATGGCCCTGGAATGGAACAACCAAATGATTGGGAGTAACCCTTCCAAATCATGCAGCAGCCACCAGCCTAAAATCAATTCCAAAAATGGATAGGGATTAGGGAAGGACCAAGAAATACAGAGGCAAGGGAGAAAGAATCCCCAAGCCTTATATGCAACGGCATGATGAACAAACAGATGATGTACCGATTCCTCCTCCATCCACCAATAAGGTTTATTATATACTTAATTAATTATAATTCGGGGTCTAAATTGAGGTAAGCCTCTCCTAGCTTGGATGAAGATTGTTTAGCCAAGCAAGCTGGGTTTGAGTCTCATGCTTGGTCATTGAGCCTTGGCTTGGCTCATTGATAGCCCAAGTTACCATCAGGTGCCTCCATTTACTTGATCTTAGCAAGATCATATCCTGTGATTTTGGGATTTGAAGAATTCTTGTTCAATCCTCCACAAGTTTTATCACCATACTGGAACTCGGGTGACAAAGATTGATTATTTTTAACTCGTTTGATAGCAATTTAATTGTTCAATTTATGTTTATACTTGAAAGTTACACTTGAAGCTTGTAACATATAGTCATACATGATCATCAGATAAGTCGCCATATCTTCTTTTTTTCTCTTGTAATGTATTTAACACTTTGACATTTCTGATGTTCATTTTTTTCCTTTTTCAGAAATGAGTGAGCAGGATGTTGCCGAGTATCGTAAAAGTTTGGCTATACGAGTTTCAGGTTTTGATGTACCCAGACCCATTAAGACATTTGAAGATTGTGGATTTTCTCCCCAACTAATGAGTGCTATAGTGAAGCAAGGTTATGAGAAGCCAACACCAATACAGTGCCAGGCTTTACCAATTGTGCTTGCTGGGAGAGATATCATTGGCATTGCAAAAACTGGTTCTGGCAAAACTGCGGCTTTTGTGCTTCCCATGATTGTGCATATTATGGATCAGCCTGAACTTGAGAAAGAAGAGGGTCCAATAGGAGTGATATGTGCACCTACTAGAGAATTAGCACATCAAATATATTTGGAGTCTAAGAAATTCGCAAAATCTCATGGCATACGTGTTTCTGCTGTATATGGTGGAATGTCTAAACTTGATCAATTTAAGGAACTTAAGGCTGGTTGTGAGATAGTTGTTGCTACTCCTGGGAGATTGATAGACATGCTGAAGATGAAAGCGCTGACAATGTTAAGAGCGACTTACTTAGTTTTTGATGAGGCTGATCGGATGTTTGACCTTGGTTTTGAGCCACAAATAAGGTCTATTGTTGGTCAGATTAGACCAGATCGTCAGACCTTACTATTTTCAGCAACCATGCCACACAAAGTTGAAAAGTTAGCTAGGGAAATTCTCACTGATCCTGTAAGGGTTACAGTAGGTGTGGTGGGAATGGCCAATGAGGATATTACTCAAGTTGTTCAAGTAATTGCTTCTGATGCTGAGAAGATGCTGTGGCTTCTTGAGAAGCTTCCTGGAATGATTGATAATGGAGATGTCCTAGTATTTGCTTCAAAAAAAGCTACAGTAGATGAGGTTGAATCCCAGTTGGTTCAGAAGGGGTTTAAAGTTGCAGCTCTCCATGGAGACAAAGACCAGGCTTCTCGAATGGACATTTTGCAGAAATTTAAATCTGGAATATACCATGTTCTGGTTGCAACTGATGTTGCTGCCCGTGGACTTGACATCAAGTCAATTAAGTCAGTTGTAAACTTCGATATTGCAAAAGATATGGACATGCATGTCCATCGCATTGGTAGAACAGGTCGTGCCGGAGAGAAGGATGGAACTGCATACACTCTTATCACACAGAAAGAGGCACGCTTTGCTGGTGAATTGGTCAACAGTTTGATTGCCGCTGGTCAGAATGTGTCTATGGAACTGATGGATCTTGCCATGAAGGTAAGTGTACATGGTCTTAGCTGTTTTTTGCTTTATGGATACTGAATTCAATGCATATTATTCTACTGCATCTCTTTTTCTGAGGAAAACTAAGGTACTTGTCAATGATTACAAGGATGGTCAATCAGTGGATACCTGTTCATGTGGTGTACATGCGGGGAGGTGGTACCATCTTTCTAATTGATCTCATGTAGGAAATTCGAGATATTCTACAAAGATCTACTTGATCTAATGATTATAGCTATTTAATTAATTGTGCTTACTTTCTGTTTAAAACACTGTAGTGAAGGTCCAGAAGGAAAAGCTTCTAGAATTGAAGGTTATACTCATCTTGTCGGTTCAACTTTTTTTTTTCCAGGAACTAGTCTTCTAGGCAGAATTGTTTGAATGATGACATCTGCAAAGCCCCCTGCATTTAAACTACATCACTGATACAGTTGTGTTGGTAGGCCCTTCTGTGGTCTACATGATTGGTACTTTAGATTTCCTATTCACTGCGAAGAACATGTAAGCTGGTATATCCATTCTTGGGAGGTGGTTCTTGTGAGTAAATAAATAGAGGTCAACATAATCTCATCCTATGGCCTTTGGTTATTTATTTAATTTTATTGGAGGGGGTTGTC
>JAOXJP010000008.1:12317261-12329371 GCA_025762735.1 Platanus orientalis | reverse complement strand
CAGTGCAGGAGGCGGGCATCGACACAATACAGTAGGATTAAACATGTGATTTCTCTCCAAACCACTCTCCATTGAAACCATACTTTTCAAAAGTTATCTTTTCATTCTCTCTCTCTCTCTCTCTTTTAATTTATATTCAAGACACATTTAGTTGCTTTTACTTTTCATGATCTTTCCTACTTTTTTTTTTTATCCTAATGATTTGAAGGGGGAAAATAGAAGTTTTCACACTATCCATGCAAAAACAGTTTTGTTACATGAGAAATTGAGATCTTGTTGTTTATCTTCTAATTTAAATCCACATAACACACATGTTCTACAAGTGAGTATTATGCCCCGGATTCCGATCCAATGGTTGATAACACGTGTTTTTTAAATCAATTCACCTAAATTGAGCATGTAATAAATAGATTGAGCTAAACAAAAGGATTGGAGTTCATATTGTTCAAAGGCAATTGTTTTTTCATGCATCTCTGGACTCTAGGAAAGAATGGGCCACAGGTAAACTGAAGGTTTAGGCCATACGAAGGTGGATCCCTATCACCTCAACCCCATTATACCAATTTCAACGGAACTCTTCTGTTATTGCATCTCCATGTCAAGTCATTGGCCACCTCGTATATGACCCCCGTTTGGAGGGCAAGGACAAGACAAGTATATGTCAATCGCCAGTTGTGTGGGTCTGGTTAGTGAGTTGGCAAAGGAAGAAAATGGTGGTAAATCACGTTACCAAGATGATATAAGGTCCTTTCCAAGATATCACGGAGGCCAACTATTAGATACAGTACTTCATTGCGTACATGTCGGAAGTGGGTCTCACCCAAACAATAAATTGGCCCAGTACCTTCACCACAATGGTTTCAGAATCAACCACACACCGGTTCGGACCCGACCGCCCAGTGTGGACTATGTGTGCTCCGACCAGCCCTTGTATTTGGAATCAAAGCAACTCTTAGACCATTCTTGGGCTTTTTTGGGTTGTCTTTGATTTTAAGCAGACTGCTAGGGTTGGCCGCTGAGCTGGTCTGCTGAGGTATCCAGGCTTCTTAGAGCACCTGACTAAGTCTTCGGGACATGTGGATTTCTTGCTTATCTCATGCACCAGGTAAATTGGTCTTTTACAGTAGGACAAGTGGTCCAAAAGGGTATGTTTCGTGGTGCCTCGTTACACACAAGTCGAACTAAATCAAGTTTGGGTTTAGGTTAGATAGGTTCTTTAGTAAAATGCCATGTTGGTCAGGTTCATATAGGAATGACCATCGAGGGAAAAAGCCAAGTATGCAAACCCACCATGGACTTAATTGGATCAGTGAGTCGAATCCGGGTCAAGGATTATCACCCTAAGTTAGCCCATATGGTCTAATCATATTTCACAACTGTATAAAGGTTAAAAATTATGATCAAATAGCAAAAGGACTTAGAACTCGGGGGGTGAATTTGAGGTCAATGCATAATGATAATGATATCTTTTTTTTTTTTTTTTTTTGTAATGATAAATAACTAGATCATGACTTTCACTTGCTAATATAAAATGTCGTAGGTAATGTCACTACTATGCGTCGTACCTCACTCGATGCTACTAAAAGAATGGTAAATAAATTATTATCTAAAAAAAAGAAACCGAGACACGGTTTAATGTGCGACTACGTTTAGAGAAAACAAGCTGGATAATGTTAATCATGACAACTTAGGCTTAATTAGTCATCACTCTCCTCTTAATTGATAGTTTTAGCCCAATGGTTATTCACAAGATTCTTAATCTGATTGAATTCCCTAAACTTGCAGATCTACTAAGTTCAAGTTCAATGACCTCAAAATCTCACCATAATTTAAATTCTACTAGAGCATATTGGGATTTTTTTTTTTTTTTTTTTACTTTTTGGAAGAAAATGTTCTGTGTTGAAAATGTGTCTGTAGTGTGTATGGTGAATGATAAGTAGACATGTGTTGTTTTTGGGGCTAAAAACGTCCAAATAAAGTTTTCAGCTGAAAAGTAGGGTTCAAAAAGAAACCTAATTCAAAACCCCATGTTGTGTCAATCATTGGCACGTTTATAGAGGTCTGTGTCAATATAGACAATCATTCTTCTTTTTTATTATTTATTTTTTAAAGGATTACATTTCATCCACACTATTTTTAGAAATGAGTATTTGGGGAGGGAGGATTGTGTCCGCTCCCCTAAAAACCGCTAACCTCTGCTCCCTTTTAGGGGGTGGACACATCTGCACTAAAAAGTGATTCACACTTCTTTTTTGGGGGAGAAGGGGGGAGTGGGGTGGAGATTGGAGCGCATATCACTTTTCGGTGCTGATGTGTCTACCCCTTGACGGGGAGCAGAGGTTAGCGTCAGTTAAGGAGAACAAGCAAATGAGAATTATAACATTACCAAAAGGCAGAACCAAAAAAGGGTGATACTAGCCCTCTTTCGTGTGGTATGGCAGTGTCAATCCTCTACTGCAGTGTAGAGGATGGAGCCTGATTAACAGCTGAGAATGTTATTGATTGAGAAGAGTTGTTTGTACGACCTTGAAATACAGGGCATGGATTATGTGAGAACAAATCTCGTGAGAACCGTGAAAATGGCACTGGAGGAGCTGACGCATCAGTACTGAAAAGTGGTGCACTTTTTGGGGAGCACTTATTACTTTTTTGAGCTGATGTGTCCGTACCCTGATGCCGTTCTCACATGATTCATTCTCACCTAATTTTTAGTGTGAAATACAAGGCACTACTGGTGCGCAAGTCAAGCTTCATGCTGAACTCATTGGGAATGCAAGGGGTGACATGTCCCTGTTTGGGGTGCAGGGCAGAGCCCATGACCCAAAAATATTTTTGGGGGCATTTTATAAATTTTACTTCTACATTACTTATATAAAAGGATTAAAACCCTAGTTTCAAACGAGAGTTTTGGATAGAACGAGAAATAACCTCTGTAGAACAATTCGGTCATTTTTAGGCAATATTATTGAATCACATAAATTATTATCTTGCGTGTGATTGGATCTTATTTTTTTGTTCATTTCCTTTACATGCAGCTTAAATGTGGCATTGTCTAGCAGCATCTACAATGTAACACGTATCCAAAAAAGTGAAAAATATCTACCAAAAAGTAAAATCATCCACTGAATTTTATTTTTTAGGTACATATTGCATTGTACGAGACAATGCCACGCTTTAAGCTGTAGTAGAGGATTTGCTTTGTGGTTTGAACGTTTTCTTGAATCTCAGAAATTTTCTGGTCGTTTGTTCTGCTAGAGACACGTGTTAAAAAATGGAATGATCTCACTGCTCATTTATTTCCAAGAGTTTTTGTATAAAAATAATACTTTTAAAGGAAAATTTTCGTATGGATGAGAATTATTAATTCTTAAGAAAATAAGAAGGCTTTGCTTTCTCATGAAACAAAAGCTTCATGGGCTTGGGCGCATGTTAGTTGAGCTAAGCAAGAAACTCAAATTTGTTCCACTTGTGGAAACATAGAGTGTAATGAGAAAACTGTGCTTTTATCTAAAAACGGAAAACAGCAGATTTGAAAGTGATAAGACTTGTATTTTGATGGACGTTTGACATGGAATCCCCACCCACACTTTCCTTGTTTTTAGGCTTAGTGCTTCCTCTCTGGTTCCAGGGGAAATGATATGAGACAAAGCCCACTTTGGAAGTGACAAGTTGACAGTTGTCACTTTGAAAGCTTTATATGTGGTGAACCCTAATAGCCCCATACCTCGGCTTTCTTCGATGTAGGTAGGTTCCACTTAAAAGGTTTGTATATATCAAAAACTAAATTAATATGATATTTTAATCATTTGATCTACGTATTATTTTTTTAATTATTCAAGTAAATATCACTCAACTTAAGTTTAATTCTTTCTTCTTTTTTTTAAAGTTTATTCCGGCCTATGGACAGATGTGAAACATTTACACAGGCGAGAGTTATAATAATATCATTAACAACAGCAAATTGTTATACAAGAATTACAATCCCCAAAACCGTTCTCATGAAGAGGTGGTGTTATAGCCACTCACATTAAGAGGCTTTGAAAACTCAAGCTGATTTTTGGGTCAAGTTAATCTTGTGGAACAATTGTGTCCGCTCTCCTAAAAGCTGTTAAACTCCGCTGGGTGTTAGGGGGCAGACACATCAGTGTTGACAAGTGATTTACACTTTTTTGGGGGTGCATATCACTTTTCAGTGCTGACGTGCCCACCCCCAACAGGGAGGCGTTAATTAAGGAGAGCAGACACAATCCTCTTAGGTTAATCTCTCAAGTGGAACCACCACATAATGCTTGACAAGTGGAGTCTCAGTCAGTACAAAGGGGTTAAAAGAGAGTGTCATAGTAAATAGACAATATATCAGTATTTGTATATCCAACAAAATATAAAGCCTTACTCAAGCATTGTGTCGCGTGCTGGATGTGTACCTGCATGATATTTCTCCATTTAAACTGAATTATTCATACTCATCAATGGATCCCAATTCTCTTATCATGATACCTGTGACAAGTTATGAGGGTGCTGGACAGTTCTACGTACCTTGGGCCATGATATTACTTGTACCCTCTAAGATTATGGTTGGACCCCACCCACTAGGTTGCCTGAATGGCTCAAACACCTCTCTCTCTCTCTCTCTCTCTCACACACACACATATGACATAACCAAGAATAGGAAGAAAATGTTCTGTGATGACAAAGTGTCTGTAGTGTTTATGGTGAATTATAAGCTGATACATCATGTGTTTGGGGTTCAAAAAAGTGTTCAGGTGTAAAAAAGACACCAAATTCAAAAACACATCATGTGTCAATCAATGGCATGCTTAGTAAGTCTGTGTCAACACAGACAATCATTCTTGCCCAAGAATAAGCCTGTGAGAGAGGGGTATGCCTGCTAGATTCTTCCATGTTCAAGTGGGGAAATAGCCAAACATTGTACCAATCCATTTCTATAATCCAAGTCAGTATTAATCTTCATAGGTGCTTCCATCTGCTTGGGTGTACCTGGTCCATGACACAAATATCCCATATCATTCAGTTGTTCAACTGGTGTGTTAAATAAAGCAATTAACCTTCTCTCCTAAAACCCTAAAGTGATAGGAGAGGGATGAATTAATATACTTATTGTATTAGATGAGTTAATATACTTATTATATTTCAACACTCAATCCCCCTTAGGAGGGACACTTCAGGAAGACATTCCTGGACAATTAACGTGGGGAACTAGGTGCGAAGCCTAGGAGAATATTTGCATCCACAGGGGTGTTTGAACTCACAACCTAAAACCTGCTTTGATACCATCTTAAATAAAGCTATTAACCATCTCTCCTAAAACCCTAAGGCAATAGGAGAGGGATGAGTTAATATACTTATTATATTTCAACAGTGTGACATATCTTTGATCAACTTTACTACAAAAATCAACCCTTGATGAACCTTTCCTCCCCCTGCCTTCTCCCTCAAATAGAAGAAATATATTATACTGAAATGGATATGGAAGTTCGTATTTCTCAGTCTTAGATGTTGGTGGAAGAACCCATTTTCCATCCAATAAATTATCCCATCTTAAATGGGTGAAAACCAAAAACTCAGCCTGATCAAGATCTAAAGCAATTGACAAAAGAATCAGTTTTGGACCGTTCGATTTTCAATCTCAAAGAGGTCTTAGGAAATAGTTAAGGCTGTCCTATTTTGCTACTTTTGGAGCTATGAGTATGAGGTTTCCTTTGTTAAAGTTACATTTCTTGTCACTGGCAACACTGCTGACACAAAGTAAATCATGCACATCAAAGGCCCCAATCCAAGGCTTGTCGGAAAGGTTGCAACAAGCTGAAGTAAGTGGGAAACTGCATAACTTTCATTAGGATATTGACTAAAGAGCAGTACTAAACTACTTTCAGATCAAAAATAGGCTCAAGCCTGGCCGGTAGGCCTCAAAAAACTAGGCCAACCATGGCCCACGTTCATGTACGTACTATCCAAAGCTAACTTGAAATGATCTAGTTTAAAAAATATAGAGGCCCATCCCATGGATACCCAGTTTATAAATATCACATTACTGCAAAACTAATTCCTTTCAAGCAGTCTAGATGATGCATAGAGGGCTGCCTGCTTGGCTTAGTATGCTAATCTTCATCGAAGATTAGAGAACCAGCTCCTTAAATAAGGTCATAAACTTATGCAACAGAGACTCTTTGTAAGCCTTTGCAGCATGCCATGTTTCCTTAATGTAAAAGGGTCATTAAATTATTTGATTATCTATGAAACTAACACTATTTAATGTCATTACCATTAATTAAAAACTACTTTTTTAGTCAAGGTTCAGAGTTAATATTATTTTTTATAAATAGATTATATTCAAAAATAATAAAAAGTTAACAATTTAATTAAAAATGCCTAGTTACTAATATGTCTATAAATCATATAAAAATATATGAATACTTTTTGGGTAAAATGTATCCTAATCTAATCCCAAGTTTTAAATATTATTCTTTACCCATTACACACACAGTTGTTCGAAGATTAATTTATTAAACAAGAAGACATATTATATATATATATGCAGTGTTTGTCCCACTACATATCTCTATATTTAATATTAAACAAAAATATATGTCATTGGTTTCTAGTGGAGGAGTCCAAAAGGAAATGAGACAAAAAATGAATTTGTGTTAGGTAATCACATTATTTAAGGACTCTAGTATTAACATAAACTTATAGGATGATGCTGCAGAGGTGGAACTAATAGGGTTTCTTTCTTTTCAAATATAAAGTTGGCTACTTGCATTCCAGATACACCATAGAAGTTGTGCAATGTAGGCTCAGGTGCGCTTTCCCATCATAACTGTGGGTGGTAAGTGTGGGTTGTCGGTGAAAATTTTGTATGAGGTTAGTCTTGATGTATCCTGCAAGCGCTGACCAAATACAGACCCAAACCAATGAGGCATCCGCGTGGGCGCATGCAAAAAGGAGAGGTGGGCAGTGGCTCCGTCATGTTCTTCGACACTAGTTGGCAGTTAGGTGTGACGTGAAGGCCCAGATACTAATAAATATTTTTGCAGTAGGTAATCGATCACAATATGTGGACCATAGAAATTGATGAATTTTGTTTGGAACTTTGATTTTCTATATAAAATTCTAGAAAGGATCATGAGAAAGTGTGCTGCTCTTTGATGGGTTTGGTGGGTGGGATTGGGTCACAGGGAGGGAGAGATGGCGTTGCCACCTGTATATTGTGGCTGGCAGGGTGCAACTGGGGTCGGGCTAACCTGAACCCAACCTGGCCCAATCCCTTAACTTGGGCTGTTTGGGGTTGTGTTTTTCATACATTGGTTAGGCTCAGGCTGGAAAATGCCTATCCAACCGGACTAAATGTTGGACTCGGGCTAGGGTCTTGCCAATCCCAACACAACATATAACAAGATGGTTGGATTGGGTCAGGTTGTTGAATGGTTTCAAATTGTTCTCTTTTGGGTCTTTCTTCAAATAATTACCTCCAAGGAAGGATCGGATTCTATTTGTATTGTACTGTCTCTGAAATGAATCTTGTATATTCCCATCCTTCAACTCCTCTATACTAGATTTTTGGGTTTTCCAACCAATTAACTTTTCGGATATACATATGAAGTATTCACATTCTTTTTAAAAATCAGAAGTATAGTATGAAAAAATTAAAAAAACAAGTGGAAACATAATCTAGTTCTTTTCTTACTTATTATATACTCTTTACCCATCTAAAAAAATATAGCGATATATCCCGAGACAAGTAGATAGACATGTATCATGATCTAGACTATAAACGAATATTTTATCAAACGGCCAGAAACTCGTAGTCCTCAAGAAGGGGAAGGACGTTTTGGGCTTCAGAGGTTGCAGCTTTTGCAAACAAGAGGACATATTATCTGCAAACATTAAGCTCGTTGAGCGGAGCACAAAATTTTCCTAATTTGATTCCAAATATTGTCTGAGTTCACAAAGGTTGGCAGAGAAACTTTCAAAGCAATTTAAGAAAAGATATGGTGACAAGTGGTCACCTGTAGGAGTCCTCTACTTAGTTGAAGAAATCATACGGGGAACTATTTATGAAAATTGAATAAGCAGTTGTCAAACAGAACATCCATCCAATGAATTTGAATATTGGAATGCGGTTGGCTTTGGAAAGTCCACTTTAAGGGTCACCAGTGACCCCCGTTTTTTCTTCTCTTCCGGTTCATTGTGTGGCAGGCAGCCTTCATGAGCTAGAATGATGCTACCATGGGTGTTTCGGTTTGGTACAAATATGCATAGTTGTGGAGACATGAGTTGGGTTGGGTCATAAATTTCGTAATACTGTTAGTAGATTAAAATGATTTTATAGGCCATATGGCCCTGAAATCCAGGGTACAAGTGGAACGGTTTTGCCCTATGAGGGTTGATCTACTTTGAAGTGCCTATGTCAAAAGGAATTCAACATATTAAGTGCTGCACCCTGAATCCCAATAATGGTGATAAAACCTACCTGGGAATACGTCCAGTCTGGATGCTTTCAGTGGTGCAATCTGCTTTACCGCCATTTTGACATTGCACTGTGTCACTGGTCTAACAAGTGCAGCAGCATCTTCAGTAGAGAGCCGATGGTGAATAGCATCAAGGATGTAAGTTGCTTTCAGAATAATTGAATAGCTGTTGAAAGTGGAACAAAAGGATGGTAGGAACCGAGTGAATTTGGTTTGTAGCCAAGTCAGGGAAAGGCTGAAATATGGACTTGTAAGCGGGGAAACCCTGGACTCTATGTTCCACTCCAAAGTCATCTTTCTACACTGATGGAAGCAATGTTTAAATGATATCCATCATGGAGCCATGTTCTTGCAAAACTGAGATCAAGGAACCAATATGCAAATCGAAACATTGACAGCAAAGAAAATGATTGACTCTATGCATTACAAATTTACAAGAATGTAATCAAGTGTTGTACAGGGGCCCACCAGTGGCGGAGATCAACTCGATCTTCACTTGCATGGGATGATATTATACAGCAGCAGTGTGGATCAAAGTTGTTAAAAAAAATCAAGAATGTTGACCTGTAAAGTATAAATTCATTAATACAATACTCTCACCTTGCTTATCAAAAAAAGAAAAGAAAAAACCTATCTTAATAAGCCATTGTAAACCTGCAGCAAGGGACCAAGCGAAGGCCAAAGTAATGCACCCTGAGCTTCAGTTTGGATAGATAAATTGACACATGGATGTTGTAAAAATCAACCTTGTCAGTGGGAGATAATAATATTTCGCTTCAATCAGTGTTAGATAGTCTGCTGACACCAGTCCCCAGAATGAGAAGCATGAGAGCAGCTGTTCACAACAATAAAGGGAAAAAACATTTAGTTTTATCAGATATACCTTATGCCATTGTGCTCGGATACTCCTAATGCCAAAGAAATTTACCATACAGCACATTCCTTTTACAAATACAAACTGATGCCAACCTTTCTAAATAAACATTTATATAGACCTATCCTTCATGTAGTACACATATCCCACTAAATCAGTGGCCACCTTCTAGATGGGGCCAAACCTGACAATCTGATTGTTGGGACATTTATACCTGCCCAATATGTGTACTTATCTCAGAACCAATTACTTTATTGTTCTCAACCATTCTAGTTTATTTTTGGCTAGAGAACATAATATCTTTCAATCAGTTTGTTTTATGGCTGTGAACAATCAGAGAGGTAGCCCACCAAATGAATGTCCAGATTGACAATGTGATGGGCAACACAACATTTGGCAGAATTTTCATTTTGAGAATTGGATCTCAGGTTCATATATATCTTCCTTTCAAAATTAACAATAGCATGAAATACGGTGTAAAAATTATGCTTCAAGCTAACCATAGCGAAAGGGCAAGTGCATTGTACTTACACTGAAAATCAAAATTGAGGATCAAAGGAGAAAAGCCTTCGCTGTTCATCTGTTGGATTTAACAACCATCGGCAGAACATCCACGTTGCTGCCACCACTGATGAGAGGGAGAGCATTGCTAGAAAACCAAAATGTGAAACATCATTTGCAATTATTGCAACTCCCAACATCACAAACTCTGCCAGACTTGCCACTGAAACCTCTGTTGCCCCAATCAGATTTGCCTTGGAAGCAGGGATTCCGGTCTGAAGAATTTGGGCTCCTACAACATCATATGACATGTGGCCCAACCTTGATAGTACCTGCAAACGGGAAAAGCAATAGGTGGTCATAGTTTAAAAATGAACTCAAATACATGGTTTAGTTGATGATTCTTCATTTTCTTAAGCACAGCATCACAATATTCGGTAAAAAACTCAAAAATTACTGACACGAAGGTGGTTAAATTCAGTGGACCCCAAAACTCAAACAAGTGACCCAGACATTAGTTCCAGGCCTTCATTGTGTTGTAAGATACCAGGACTCAATACTCAATATAATAAGAAGTATACATGAAAAACACAGTAAGCAACAAAATAAAAATAAAAAACCAAATTAACAAACTTTATTTGCGGATTTATCAGGTTTGAAACAGATGTAGAAGATGCATCAGAGTAATTGGAAACCAGAGAAAAGATTAATGAGTATACCATCCTTTCAGCTTCAAGGCCTGGCAAGACTCAATTCAATCACTTAAGGGTAAGAGTTGAATGCATCATGTTTCAAGTCGACTCCATTGGCCAATCAACTGATCATGTCTTGACTAAGTCTCGGTTGAAATCAACTATCTAATTGAGCTAACTAGGTCAAGTCTTGAGTTTTCTTGAGACGTTTTTGCACTATACAACAAATTCTCCACTAATAGAAAAAAAAAAGTTAAAAAGATGCTTACAATCAAACAGAGGAAGAAAAAAAGGGGTGTTTGCTGAGAAAGTGAACCGCTCCAGTACACGACAACAGCTAGAGTAAGAAGAGAAGCTTGGAATATCAACCCAGCTGCTCCAGCCTGATACAGTGATGCCATAACAGAGTTGGAATTAAAAAAGAAAAGTACTTGAGATATTAAAAATAGTAACATTTTACAAAAGAGAAAGAACCTTCAGAATGCCAAGCCGCTTGACCAGATTTGCAGATATAAATGTTGCAGCAACACCCATGAAAGCACACAATCCACTAAACCCGCCAATGACAGATGGATTTAAACCTGGTAAACACTCAAACACCATATCTTTAATTTAGAACTGGTATCTCTCAGAGAAGCCAGCTGAAACAAATAATCAAAAGAAAATGTTCATATAGAATTTCCAAAGTAGATGTCGAAGTCAGTGGAAGAATCCATCTTTCCTTGGATCCATCATAAACATTAAAAACATATAGGTGGCTAAGAATGATGCAGACAATGTGATGCCAAAGAAAAGAGCCCTAGAGATTCAAAGGAAAGATTTAGTGGATTGCTTGTAGAGTTTAGGGTTGTTTCTAGAAAGTTTTAGGATCAATTTATTAAGATTTATTTCATTTTAGGGTTGTTTCTGGATTTTATTAGGGTCTTATTTTCAATGTAACCACATGCTAAAGGACTTGGAAAGGGGAATGCAATATTACTTTAAGAACTTCAAGTACAAGATAATGGGTTTTTGTAATAAGGCATTAAATGCCAGGGGTTTAGATGCAATTAGTAAATTTATTTAGAGTGAAAATAAGAGACCTAATTAGATTAGGAGTCTAGTGGTTCAAATCTATAAATAAAAAAGGATGTTAGGTTCTAATTAGATTTGATTATTGAATAAAGATTTGTGAATTTTGAGTCTCACAAGAGGGTACCTTATCTTCCCTTGGGTTGTAGCATGGCTCTCCATTCACTCTCCTCCTTTATCTCTCTATATCCTAAGAGTAAGAGAAAATTTCTCTATTTTTTCTTCTCTCTCTCTCACGTTACTCTCTTTTCCCTCCCCCACGAGTTCTCTCTCTTTATTCTTTCTGTAATCTTTCTTTCTTTATTTCTTTCTTGATTCTTGTTTATTGAATATTGTTCTTGCTTGCTGATTTCTAGATTTAAAGCTATCAATATTAATTCTTGAATTAAAAAATACCAAGAACTAGCAAGAAACATCAAGATTCTTCCAAGATTTGATCTTGATTGTTTTTTTAATTCTAAAACCTGAATATAGACCTATTCC
>JAOXJP010000008.1:12272045-12302280 GCA_025762735.1 Platanus orientalis | reverse complement strand
ACTCTCTCTACTTGAATTTCTTCTTCAATTCTTATATTTTTCCTAAAAATTTTGATTACTTAAGTGTACTTAAAGTTCAATTTTTGATTCATTGATTTTATTCTTGTTTCCACTACATCTCTTTTGGACTTTAAATTGAGCCATCGGTATCATTCGACATCAATCTATCACTTCTCTTATTGATTCTCTTGAGCATTTTTGTCTTTCTCCTTCTCATCTTGATAGATACAAGTGGTCATTAGATCCCTCGGGCTTCTAGTTTTCTCCCCCTCTAGTTCCTCATCTTCTCCATTTCCTGTTAAATTTATCTAGATCGGTCTTCCCCCCCCCCCCTTAGGTTCAAGTGTTTTTCTGGATTGCATCTTTTAGTAAGATGACCACCATGGATCTTCTCCTAAAGAGACGCCCATATATGATGTTATCCCCACACATTTTTGTCCTTGTATGTCAGTTAGGGAAATGGGTGGGCACATCACACTTCACTGCCCTTTCTCTAGGAGCATTTGGGTTCATTTCTTCTCCTCTTTTCCTCTTTGTTGGGTATGCCATCCTACCTTCTCGATATTTTTAGGCAATGGTTTGTTCCAAGCTCTCATCCAAGAGGAAAGAAGTTCTAGTACGCCATCCTACCTGGGATATGCTTGGGTATTTGGAAGGAGCGTAACAGAAGAATCTTTGAAGGCATGACTCATTCCTCTATAGAGGTTATTGAATCCATCACATTTGAGGTTGCATCATGGGCTATGTCATCTACGGAATTAAAGGGGCTTTCTATTACTGATCTTGTGAGGGATTGGTACTCTTGTATATATCATAATTCCAAGATCCTCTAGAATAGTTTTCTGTTTTTCTTTTCTTTTCGACGTCCTTGATCGTTGTATTTTACCCCCCCCCTCTTTTTCCTTTTTTAATAAATCGTTATTCATAAAAATAAAAATAAAAAATTCCTAATTGAGGGGCTTAAACTCCTATCATTTTTGGTTATTCTTATCCTCTCCCTTTCTTTTGACTCTGTTGCTTTTCCATTGTGTTTTTTGGTGAAAATGACCAACTTGGGTTGAATTAAACTAAACCTGGGGCAGCTGTGTTGAATTGATGAGTTTTTTATTTTTTATTTTTCTTTCATTTGATCTCACTTTTTGCTCTATTTTTTCAAGAAAATAGTGTTGAATCATAGATGCATGGATTGTATGACAAAGTAGTTGTAGAATGCTAATATCCGCTTCAAACCCATGTATTGATAGGTAAATCCGTTATAAAATACAACTTGAATGATTTATACTTTATTTTTTAAACGAGTGTTTGTATGTATTTGTAAGATTTGTAAGATTTGTAAAACTTTACAAACAGTTCTGCATGCATTTCTTAAATATTTTGATGTATCCATGATATATCTCTTAAAATTGACTTATCGATACTCCCACCAACAGCAATACCTTATCATTGGCGAAGATATAGTTTATTGTTTGAAACACTAACTTCCAGTCCAATGTGTTTCTGTTTGTCTAGCATTATACAAATTTATTTTCGATAAAACGGATTAAGTTTTACTATTAATGCTATTATATTTTTGTTGCCACATTAAAGTACACTTAGTCAACATCTTTGTGACAAGTGTCATGACATATTCATCAACAGCTCACCTTATCCTTTTTTAGTAATTATCCTTATGCATTTTCTGAACTTAAAGTTTCTGACTCTTCTGAATATCTTCTGCAGCATTGAAGCTTCTTGTGCTGCACATCCAACTGCTGATGTTTTTATCAACTTCGCATCCTTTAGAAGGTCAGTGTTCATTTATATGCTAATATGCTGAAAAGAAAATTT
Organism: Platanus orientalis; assembly: GCA_025762735.1. Lineage (NCBI taxonomy): Eukaryota > Viridiplantae > Streptophyta > Magnoliopsida > Proteales > Platanaceae > Platanus > Platanus orientalis. Next base: position 12,300,453 of record JAOXJP010000008.1, on the reverse strand, counting down.
TCACCATTTATACTGCATAATAATATTATTTTTCTATGTCTGCAGTGCTGCTGCTTCCTCCATGACTGCTCTGAAACAGCCAACCATTAGAGTTGTAGCTATAATAGCTGAAGGTGTTCCAGAGGCAGATACCAAGCAGTTAATTGCCTATGCACGGGCAAATAATAAGGTGGGAGGAAGTGGTAAAGAACCATTTGGGGATCATATAGAGGTCTTTTAGGTTTAATCACATGTAGTTGCATTACACCTTCAAATCCCAATGATTCAGGCAGAGAATGACAAATCCTTATGTGGATCCTACAGCCAGTTGACATGGTGTTTGTGGGACTGGTCTTCCTTCAAATTTATTAATTATTACTTATTACCGTCCTGCTCCACTCCACATCTGATATGAATAAAGATGACATTTGCAGGTTGTTATTGGCCCTGCTACTGTTGGAGGCATTCAAGCTGGAGCCTTTAAGATTGGTGACACTGCTGGAACAATTGACAATGTCATCCAATGCAAGCTTTACAGGCCTGGATCTGTTGGCTTTGTATCTAAATCTGTATGTACTTATTAGGCCTTTGTCTCCTCTCTGAAGTCATTCATCATAGCATAAATAAATGGGGATTAACTAACAATGTCTCTAAGGAACTATTCAGATTTTTCTGTAGCCTATGAAAATGTAATTTTCTAAATTTTCTGAAGTTCAATTCTTTTGAGTCTTTTAATTTAGATCTATATTTTTTTTTCTTTTATTTCCTTTTAATTCTTACTGGATGTACACTGTAATGTAGATTAGATTCAAAACGTGGAGACTCGTAATTTCTTTGGAATTTATTCCGGAAGGAGATGGCAGAATTCTAACATGGCTGGTAGATGCATGCTTGACTTGTAACATGGTCAAGAGACTTGCAACTCCTTGAGCTATGAATAAATATGCTGAATCAATTTGATATAAAACAAAATAGTCAAGGCAGACAAAGTAGAAAGAACCCAAACACAAAAGTTGTAAATTTGGAATAACTTGGAGAAGGGAAATCAAGGTTCAAAATGTTGGTGTTAATTGAGGAAACATGTTAGAAATGTATTGAAATATCATAAAACTGCTGTGCTTGACTCCATTTTGAATTCTATTGTCTATAAAAAAAAATATAAAGTATCTTCTACTCCTAAGGTAAGGACAATCACAACATTCTAGTATTGTGCCATCTGATGGCATATTTTATTCAATTATTTCCTCATCGATGATCAGGTTATGGATCGTACCTTTTTTCATATTCAAGTTTGTTGCCTTTAGTATGTATGTCATGTCACAGAGTATCATTTCCATTGTTGTGTTGGCTAAAAACTCAGATCTCAAAATCTGTTTTACAATTGCAGGGTGGCATGTCTAATGAGCTATACAACACAATTGCACGTGTAACAGATGGAATATATGAAGGTACATAATTAATCTTGCTGCTGTTTCATTTATATTCCTGGCATCCATACTTCATGGTTTATACAAGTTTCTTATGAGCTTCGAAACTTCTTCAGGCATTGCAATCGGAGGAGATGTTTTTCCAGGATCAACTCTTTCTGATCATGTCCTACGGTTTAATAATATACCTCAGGTAATTCATTGTTCACAAAATTTATTCCCTCATAGGACTTTAGGAGTTGCTTGAGAGAGTTGTACGCCATGTCTAGTTTTTCTACCAGACAAAGACCCAGACACAGCTATGTACATTTTTCTCTGTGAACTTGCTTAAATTTTACCCAAGTGCATAATTATACTTGTATGCATGATCTTAACCATCATAATCCAAAATCTTCTCAAATGTCAGCCTGTTAGTCTCAAATTCTATAGCCTTTACCATGAAGCTGAAACCTGAACTGTTCATATTTTATGACCCAAATCTATTATCCTTACTTTTATGTCTCATAATTTTCAACACATTTACAAATACGGATTCTGCTTTCTGAGAGCTTGGCTTCTGACTGCATGTGACTGAGACAAGCAAGTGCCAAGGTGTCACTCATTTTCTAATCATGGGTTGTTGCTAATACTTTTAAACCTGAAACTTTAGACGTTGAATATAGAATCTAGACCTAGAAATCTAATTTGTGCACCAAGTCCAAATCTTTACTCCACAACGAATTCTAAGGTATTCTACTATTTGAGGAGGCAATGCAAAAGCATAACAACTTGCAGTCTAACACCAGTCCACTATTTTGTTAGCATGTGTTAATATTGAACATCCATTATATAATGTTCATTTCCTCCTACCTTAGGAACTTCTACTCACTGATAGTTCTTGGCTTACTTCAACCTATTTCTCTGATCTGACTCAGGTCCAAATGATGGTTGTGCTTGGAGAACTTGGTGGGCGAGATGAGTACTCTCTGGTGGAAGCCCTTAAACAGGGGAAGGTCAACAAACCAGTGGTTGCCTGGGTTAGCGGAACCTGTGCACGGCTCTTCAAGTCAGAAGTGCAGTTTGGTCATGCTGTGAGTTATAATCCATTTTTCTTGGACCACTCTATTTTTTAGCTATTGGTTTTCTTATTATGTGTGACTTTGTTTGAATCAGGGTGCAAAAAGTGGTGGTGAGATGGAGTCTGCCCAAGCAAAAAACCAAGCATTAAGGGAAGCAGGAGCGGTTGTTCCCACTTCATATGAAGCATTTGAGGCCGCTATTAAGGAGACATTTGAGAAACTTGTACATGTTCACTATAATATGACTATATAGTCTGTTTAGGCATGATTCATTTTTATCGTTTTTCCATGGATGGGCAAACTTATTTCCATAAACTCTTGTCACTTTCCTTTGTCTTAGGCTGAAGAAGGGAAGATTACACCAGTGAAAGAAGTTGAGCCTCCTCAGATTCCCGAGGATCTCAACATTGCAATCAAAAGCGGGAAAGTTCGTGCTCCTACTCATATCATCTCTACCATCTCCGATGATAGAGGTTTGAATAAAAACCATTTTGTTTCTCATTTAGTATTCAGGGGCATAAGCAAGAAACAAACTGCGCTAAGAAAATTCTTCTGTCCTATGTGCAGGTGAGGAGCCATGTTATGGTGGTGTAGCAATGTCCTCCATTGTTGAACAGGGTTATGGTGTGGGCGATGTTATCTCTCTTTTGTGGTTTAAACGCAGTCTTCCCCGTTATTGTACAAAGTTTATTGAGGTAGGTTTATCATAATGGTTAAGGTTTGTATGAACCCACTTTCTCCATCTTGAACTTGTTTGCTTCAATAATTCTTATTCAGTTTGGCCTTGCTGCCCCTGTTAATTTTTTCATGGATTAATCACTTTATCAATTTGGGGAACAATTCTCACTAAAATGTGTGGTCTTGGTAGATTTGCATCATGTTATGTGCCGACCATGGTCCTTGTGTCTCCGGTGCTCACAACACAATAGTTACAGCAAGGGCTGGAAAGGATCTAGTTTCCAGCCTTGTCTCAGGTTAATTTCTCAATGGCATTAATGAATTGTGCAATAGTTTCTGCTTCCTTGCTATAGCGAGTAACCGTCTGTGTGATAAAATTTTCTCTAAATTGCGTAAGCTGTTGAATTAAGAGCACAAGTTTGTCAGAGTAGTTCTTGTAATGAGATTCTGAAGTGAATGAATTTCTTAAACAGGGTTGCTTACCATTGGTCCCCGATTTGGTGGGGCCATTGATGATGCTGCTCGATACTTCAAGGATGCTTATGACCGGGTGAGTTTTCATAGTTGTTACATGTTACCAGGGTTGATCACAAGATACTAACTGTATGTCTGAACAAAAAATGCGGATACTCTGATGTTATCTTCGTACTATGTCTTTTCAGGGTCTTTCACCTTACGAGTTTGTTGAAAGCATGAAAAAGAAGGGTATTCGTGTGCCAGGAATTGGGCACAGGTATTAAGCTTGTCTAATACTCTCAATGTGTTGACTCAAGGTTTCTAAGAACCACTGTTTAAATTCTTCTAAAATTATACAGCAAATACTGTTAAAGTGATTTTGGTAGATCAAAAAGTTCAATTCTCATCACTACATTGAATTCATTCTTTTTGTTATACTTCCTTTTCAATATCAAATTTTCATTTACTTGTTGAAAAGGATCAAGAGAGGAGACAACAGAGATAAGAGAGTAGAGCTACTACAACAGTTTGCGCGCACACATTTCCCTTCTGTGAAGTACATGGAATATGCTGTTCAAGTAGAAACTTACACCCTGTCGAAGGCGAATAACCTGGTCCTCAATGTTGACGGTGCAATTGGATCTCTTTTCCTGGATCTCCTAGCTGGCAGTGGAATGTTCAGCAAGCCAGAGATCGATGAGATCATTGAAATTGGATATCTCAATGGGCTTTTTGTACTAGCACGCTCCATCGGTCTCATTGGGTGAGTGATATATTACATTGGAAATATCTCGTATGTTCATTTTCTTTTTAGTTTTTCATAGCTTGGTAAGGTAGATCAAACTCCTGAAGTTGACTTGCCAACAGCATGAAGCTCAAATCAAGGTCACTTACGACTCCCTGATTGTGATGTGATATGAAGTGACAAAGTAGAGTGAACTCCATATTGTCCCATCATGGATTAGAAAATGTTGTAGTTACTACCACACAACTTATATTCGTGAAGAAGTGTTTATTTCCTCTTTTATGAGGAAATATTTTCTGAGCAAAAAAGGTACAAAAGGGGTATAATTTGTCCGAGATGTTATCTGACTGTGAAATTAATAGGTTAGTGGTGGGTTCTATACTACCTATAAAAGAGGGGCAGCCTCATAACTACCTATTACTGTGTCTTGTGGGGCACTGTGACACAATGTGTGTTTTACATGAAAAATATCACTGCCACCTTTCTTAATACTTTTGATTGATTTCATCCTTTGTTGGAAATTGCAGGCATACCTTCGACCAGAAGAGATTGAAGCAGCCACTCTACCGTCACCCTTGGGAGGATGTTCTCTATACCAAGTGACATGTTTTCAGATAGCAGGTGCTACACAACAGGCTTTCAACAAATACTTCTTTTTTGGCTCTGTAATTTTCATGATGATTGTTATAGCTTAAGACATATATCTTTACCCCTAATCGCAGGCTGCACTCCATCAATTATCGACTCCCTGAGAAATAAAAGAGTTAATTGTCAATTTTTTATCTATGTAATTTGGTTCCTCAAAGACTGGTTTCTGGTTTCTGGTTTCTAAGCAGTCGAGTAACAGACACGAGAAGATAAAATGAGTTTTTTTTATTATTATTCTTGTAGTAAAGAGCCAAGGCTCAATTCATTCGTTAAAAACCGACAACTGGTTACAAGACTCCGATGCAACAACAGAAGCCAATTCGCCCGTTACATGAGAAATACTCCATACTTGAGAGATATGATCCCTTGCAACGATAATTGCCATACAATGAGCAATCTATTGGTGGCTCCAGTCCAATACAAAACCTTGCGTGGCACTTAGAGGGACGCCCTTCATAGATATGCTCAAGAGAAAACATAAAAGGAAAGAAATTTGTTCAAAAGCTTAATCACATGGGGGGAAAATGTTGGTTCAGCACAATACCATTTAATCCGATCTCATAGGTGGTGCATTCCTTCCTGTAAGCAAGGATTGGACTGTCCAGGATCCCAACCAAAAATAAAGCTCTCAACATTTAACAAATGGAGTTCGGCTGTGTTAGGATTCTCAAGTTGAAATTCTTGAGTTCAGAGTGGATTATTATTAATAATTCTATTTGGAGTTCAAATGGATGAGGAGGTACTTCCCTCTCCCTATTAAATTTAAGTTTCAGGTGGAGGTTTTAGAAAATTGAAACTAGTGATTCAGGCGGACGTTATGAAAGCGGGTAATTCTGGTGATGCTATCCAACATACATTACAAGATTCCCGTGACAGGTTACTCACGAGGAACCAAACTCAGCCTGTAATTAGTGTGACTGTTGTAGACTTGGAAGTCACATTTAAAGAGCTCTTTTTTTTCTTCTTTTTTTTATCTTCCCTCATTTCATATTTGTACTCAACTCTGTTGCTCAATCCCACACAACCCTCTTCTGCTGGTAATTTTTTAGGTAAAGGAAGAAAAAAAATATTAATCAAGGAAATAGGGACCACCCCGAGGGGGGGGGGACCATCCGCAGCAAGGGCATGCCCCAACCAAGATCTAGGGTATGCTAATACAAACCATGCCAAATGGTAAGCCCTTTCGTAGCCAGGCAGTGGGCAACACCATTCGAGGCTTTTCTAACAAAGGAGAAATTAACATCATCCAACGTAGTAACAATAAGATTACAGTCCCCACCTATCTTTTGTCATTGGCAATAGTTGTTGTGTTAGTTTTTATAATGATTCTAGATAGGTGAATTCTCACTATCATCCTACTTCCCCAAATGATTCCATATTGATTCCTCTCAAACTCTCTTTATATCTCTCTATGAATTTGTTATTTTCCAAGGATTTTCTAAATTCAAATATGGGTTTTATCACTTCTTTTATTGATTCTCTTGAGCGTTTCCAAAATTCCGTCTTAAGAGATACAAGTGGTCCTTAGATCCTTCAGGCTTCTTATCCTCAAAGTCCTTTTTCCAATTCTTATCCTCCCCCTCTAGTCTTTCATCTTCTCAATTTTCAATTAATCTATTTGGAATGGTTTTCCCTTCTCAGGTTAAAACGTTTCTATCAATTGTATTTGTCACTCCCTAATTTCATAGCCTCATTGGGGCATAAACTTGGAGTGTGACATTGGGGTTCTTTACTTCTTCATGTCACTTGGCTCCATATTTTTTTTCTTCTTTTCTTTTCCTTATATATTACACTTTTATCATTTGATCATATCTCAAATCCTTATATCCATGGTATTAACAAGTGTGCAGTAGAATCACGTTCATCATTCATTTCACTAGTTCATTTGCAGTGGAATATAAAACATTTACATTCAATTACTTATGTATCAAAAAATAAATAAATACTAGCATTCATTTACATTACTATCAAATCTCTAATCATTTCACCTTCATCACAAGGAGCATTTTATGTACCCTCATCCTTTTGCTTCAAGTATCATAGATGACATTTCGTAACATAATATAAATATGCATCCATCAAAATATGCTAAACAATTAAAATCCATCATCTATTATTATAAAATGGGATCTCCAAATAGATCCATCATCAAATTACAGCCCTTTACAGACCATGAATTAAATCCATTAGCTAAGCATCCACAAACTAAATAGTTTCATAAACCAAATAGGTTCACATGTTAATGAAATCAACATAGATAAAACTTGAGCTTCCCAAGTTCGTCTTCCATTTACCATGCACCTCCAAATGGCACAATCTCTCAAGGCCAGCAGTCTGAAAAAATGATATCAACTAAGTAAGCTTAACGAGTTTGTAAATAGGTATACAAAACATACAACGAAATAAGGATATGTTAAGCACAGTCTTTTTTAATATAACAAAATAACATATAGCCTTGTAATTTCAAATGCTAAATCAATACATAAAACAGATTTACTTGCATATTATATTTTGTAAGCCTTGTTTAAAACTTACTCAATATACTTTTCATAAAATATTTATTCTATTTGTTTCCTCTTTGGAAAATACACATATTTGGCCTTTCTTATCAGTCCTATATAATTTCACATTTTTTTAAGGCTTAATACTCTTTTACTTTCTTATTGTGTCTTATACAATTTCACTTTCTTTTTTAGTACTTGTACACTCTCACTTCTTTCAAAACTTATGTCTTTTCATTTCTTTCTTAATATACTATGCTCTTTCATTTCTTATTGTATTATGTCCATTTTATTTTTTATCGTATTATGCCATTGTTTAACTCCCCAAAGGTAGGATCTTACATTAACTTATCACTTATCATATGTTTTTTTGCCATCATTTAATTCCTAATGGTAGGATCTTACCTTAACTTATCATTACTCATCTTACTTATCGTATATCACCTTTCTTGATTATTATTCATTGTTTACTTAACACTTAACACATGTTACTCATCACTTATCATAGTTCACTTGACATTTATCATATATCATTTGTCCCTATTTCACATATACAAGTGGGATAACACCTCCCAAGACAGATATAAGGTGGAATAGTTTATCACAAACTATAAACACAAATGAAAAAACTCCTCTCAAACTATATATTTATATGGGGAATACACTTCCCCAAACTATATACACATGTGGGAAATCACCTCCCAACCTATATTTATATGTAGGGAAAATACCTCCCAAATTATATTTTTTACATGGAAAAACACCTCCCTAAATTATATCACATGTGGGATATCACCTCCCAATCTATATACTTATGTATGAAAAACACCTCCCAAATTATATACTTACATAGAAAAATACCTCCCCAAACTATATTCATGCATAGGGAAAATACCTCCCAAATTGAATGCACGTGGGATAACCCCTCCTAAGTTGAATGCAATGTGGGATAGCCTCTCCTAATACCTATATATACATGTGAAAATTCTCCTCCCAAACTATATATATGCATGGGAAAAACACCTCTCCAACTAAATATTTACGTAAGAAATATCCTCCCCAAATAAGTGTGTATGAGACACCTCCTCCCTAATACTTTCATCTCATATAATAATGAGCAAAACACTCACTTCTTCATAAACATATGAATCTAAGATAGATTCATTCCTCATAACAATGTGCATTGAGTGTTCTTCTTATACATATAACTCCAACAGAGATCCATTTAACTCATAATGTACAACTCACTCATTGTCTCCAAGCCACAAAGCCAACCCACCTAAGTTCTCACAAATGTAATTGGAAATTGAACAAGTTTCCATTTACCATAATCTCATCATCACAATTCATAGCAATACATCTGATCAAAGCTTTCATTATATGAAATGCATTCATATATACAAAAACACATTTGAAACTAAATCGGAAATACAATACAAGATGCTTGACCCATCTATAGGTACACAATGAACTATGAAATTCGGGAACATTTTCATTTTAATACAATTATGAAATAAGGCATGATAGCTAAAACATTTCAAATCTCACAAAAAGATCCATAGAAATCGGTTTATAAAGCTTCTTTGGAAAACATAAATGAATCTACATATATTACCAATAAAAAATATCATGTATAGAAATATATATGGATTTTAAGATCATAACAAGGCAAACATAGAATCATTTATAAATCAAGAGATCCATAGGGTTCTATTAAAGAAAAACCCTATACATTTGAAATAAAATCATTTATCATATCATAAACCTTTAAATCCGTAGGGTTGGATCATAAGACCTTCAATTCAAACTTGAAAAACTAATAAATCTAAGATCCTAAGAAGGAAAACATGTATACATATTGTATATCTACTTACACATTCAAAATCCATATAAATCATTCTAAATCCTTAAAGTTCAATCCCTAAAACTTCAAATTAATAATTTAGAAAACATAAATCTAGGATCCTAAGAGAAAAAACATGTGTACACTTTTTATAACTATTTACATAAGTTATTTATTCAAGTTCCTTTTACACAATATTCTTCTCTTTGTGTTTTTCCTTTAAGGAAACCTCTAATATCCCTTTTTCTATACAATAATAATGTAAAACACCCAAAACTAGTGAGATCTTTAAAAAAATACTAAAGAAAATACCAAAACTAAGCTTAACTTGCATGGGAGTGAGGGTTTTCATGGCTTACCTTGCAATTTAGGATTTCTCATTCCCTTTTCTCATTTTCCCCTCTTATTTATGTCATTTGGTCTCTAATGGGGTGTTCCTTAGGTTTTTATTTCGTCATATGGGGGTCCCACCCTAATTGAGTAATGTTTCCCAACAAATTTTTGTAAAACTTTTAAAGATTTTTCGCTTTTAGCCACCTGGGATCGATCTTGGGGGTGTCTAGGACCTGTTGGCCAAACCTAGGAGATCTAGGATCAATCCCATATTTTTTTTAATTCAGTTGTCCGAGTCTGGGTACCTTGGATTGATCCTAGCTGAGTTGGGATCGATCTTAAAATGTCTAGAAGGTTTGAATTGGGGCTAGATTGATTCTAACTATTCCCCCATTCACTCATATCAGTCTATAACCTTCCAAAAACATGTGGGGGTTCAATACACGTGTGTGGTGTTTCAAAAACTTTGAATGACCATAAATTTTGCTCCCAATGTATGATTTCAACCTATAAGTACTTAAAACAACTAGCTCAACAAGCCCTACAACATCATAAATAAAGTTTCAATTTGAGGTTTGGAAGACCCCCAAAATTTATTGTTTAGGCCCTCAATTGGCCACTTTAATATAATTTTTGCTATTTTGGGAAACGTCTAATATTTCTTACTTCCAATCTCATTCTTATGACCTAAATAAGTTTGTAAAGACTTGAATTAGTCTACCTGCTTGTATCCACATGGTGAATCATTAATTAGCATACAATGACAAGTCTATATACCTCAGAATTTACCAAAAATGGATGTGGGGTGTAATAGCATCCTTTAGTAAGATTAACACCATAGATCTCCTCCAAAAGAGGTGTCTATACTATCTTCAAACATTTGTGTCCTTTGTATGTCAACTGGGGAAATTGGTGGACAAATCATGCTCCATTGCCCTTTCTTTAGGAGTATTTAGATTCATTTCTTATCCTCTTTTCCTCTTTGTTGGGTCATGCCACCCTACATTCTCGATCTTTTTAAGGCAATGGTATGTTCCAAGCTCCCATCTAAGAGGAAATAATCTCTGACACGCCATTCTCCATGGGATATGTTAGGGTATTTGGAAGGATCGTAACAGAAGAATCTTTGAAGGCATAACTTGTTCCTCTACTAAGGTTATCAAATGCATCATAGTTGAGGTTGCATTATGGGCTATGTCATCTACAGAATTTAAGGGGCTTTATAATAATGATCTCATGAGGGATTGGTATTATTGTACATATCATGCTTCATAGATCCTTTAAGATAGTTTTATGTTTTTCTTTTCTTTTTTACCTCCTCGGTCATTATAATTTGCCCTCCCCCTTTCTATTTCCTTTTTTAATAGATTGTTATTCCTAAAAAAAAATAAAAAAATTACAGTCCAAGACCAAGTTATCAATAGAGTTTGTCAAGTATTGAATAGTAAGGGAGGAATCTCCTTCAATAATTACTTTCTTCATCCCAAGAGTTTTCACCGTTATCAGCCCAGCCTAGCCATCTGCAGTTCAGCGATTAAAGAGGACATAAAGGTATCAAAATGGGCCGCTGCAAAAATAAGGTGGCCATTCTCATCTCTTGTGAGTAGTGACAGCTCCCAAACCAGCCAAACAAGTCTCTCAGTAGTTGCACCATCAAAATTGACTTTAGCCCAGTCCTTGCAAGGAGGCTTCCCTAAGGAATTGGCATTAAGAGCAGCTTGCATCGGGTTTAAAACGTCAGTTGGGGCATACTCCCTCAAGAGCCTAAAAAAGAATCAATAATATGAGATGCCATCAAGCCATATTCTCATGAATTAGAGCATTTTTAGATTTTCTAATTTGACAACAAATAATAGCTATGTGAGAAATCAGCATAGTAAACTCCCTAGAAATGCAAGGAAGATTAAACCAGCTGTGAAACCATTTTTTGAAAAAAAGAGCAGACTTTTCCTCAATGGGGGGTTATGGTGGATATAATTAGAAGTTAAAGCTTTTTTAAAAAGCTTTAGAAGGAGCAGGGTGGGTAATATGTTTGCATAAACCGTCTGATCACAGCCTTAACTTTCCATTTTCCTAAAGAACATTGTACTAGGAATCTTGGGCATCCTCCAGCCCATAACCATGGTCTGCCCTCAAACAAACACACGATCCCGCATGTGTGTGTGTGTGTGTGAGAGAGAGAGAGAGAGAGAGGGAGGACAAAGTAGTAATTTTGGCAAAAATACATAACAAACAAACTTGCTTAGTGATTACAATGCTCAAACTAAACCTTCCCTATAAAGACAAAGAACAGAGAAGAGAAGAGAGATCTTCTCACTTATCAGTTCTTACGCAAAAACAAAACAAAACAGAGTCAAAGTGGTCCTTAAATTCAAGTTGCTCATCCATGAATCTAGCCAGAGAAATATTAAAACTTATTAAGAGTGCAAGCAAAAGATTCTTCCCAATCTATGGTTTAGATCCACTCACGGATTGATGACTCTCATATAGCCAATACCACAATTTTGTTCTAAGGTGTACCCAACTTCAAGTAACTAACTAAACTACTTCACAAACTAACCTACATCCCATCCTCCCCAATAATTTAGCATAAAGGGAAAATAGGGGGGATTATAGGCAAAATGATAACTCAAATCATAATTTACAAGGTGAACTCAAAGTCACTCTTAAGTCTTCACCATCCATCTTTTTACATAGTTGACTTAGTATTCATCCCATCCATTAAAAATCCAATGAAAGCTTCTCTTTCACCCAACTTAAAAAAAAAAAAAAAAAAGAGGAAAAAGTCATGGTCATTATGGTAATTCCAGTAGAAGGTGAACTCGAATCCAATCCATTAATAGAGGGCCTCTCTTACAAATGCGAAGTGAGGCTTTTTGCAAGTGCAGACAAGAAGCTCTCCCCCAAACTATAAATAATGCCTGGTTGAGAAAGATTAATTTCAGATGACGAGATAGAAGAGAGAGAAAGAAAGCATTAGAAAAACCAAACCCTAAGACCCCAAAAGCTGCAGAAAACCAAACCCCAAAGAAAGCAAGAAAAAAAGAAAAGAAAGAAAAGCAAAAGAAAATAAAGATAAGGAAAGAGAGCTTGAATCCCAATCGAAAGCTTCTGCAACAGAGAGGGAGAGAGAAAACCCATCTCATGAATCTCTTTATCTTCTTGTCTTTCATCACTATTTCTTCATAATTTTTTACAGGGGAGAAAGAAAACTGGTGGGTTTTGTTGAATTTCTCTTATGGACACCCCTCCAGCAGAAGAACTGCTGAAGAAGATTCAAGAGCTCGAAGCTGGGCACGCTCACCTTGAACGGGAGATGTCAAAGCTGTTGCTTAGCAGGGGCGGCACCAATACCAAATCGGAGCGTGGGAACCACCGGTCGCACTCGGTATCGCCTGAGAGATCCAGAATGGCCTCTCCTAGGAGGAAAAGTGGAGGTGGGTTCGACGGAAACGCCTCATGGAAAAAGGGTTCGGCGTCTTTCAGGCATCCCTCGCCGTTGCAAAGAGAGAGCAGGAGCCGTGATCCTTTGAGCCCGAAACGGGGTGGGCCGGCGGCGATGAATTTTACTGATAGGCAGTATCTGAATATTTTGCAATCTATGGGCCAGTCAGTTCATATATTTGATATCAACGGGCGGATTATTTATTGGTGAGTTTGAATTTGGGTTGTTTTAAAGCTTCTGTTGTTCAGTTTTAGGCTGCTTATATATTGTAACGCTTTTGAAAGTTTTGGTTAATTGGGTGTTTTAGGATCACTTTTTTGGTTTATGGGTGGTTTGTAATTCCAGAATGTTATTGAAATTTTAGATTAATGGGGTGTTTGGAGAAAACTTGATCATGGGCGGTGAGTATGAGTTGGATGTGTTAATACATCCAATGCATTCAATATTTTTAATTAGTTGTTTAAATTGTTGCTTGGATGTTCTTTAGTCTTTACTTTACCCTTCTGTGTTTTTAAATGAGCTTAACTTCTCAGCCAGATATGGAAATTTTTTCTCTTTATCCATTTGGAAGTATTCAACTTGGCAGGAATCGAACAGCTGAACACCTTTATGGTTATTCAGCATCAGAAGCCCTTGGTCAGGATGCTGTTGAGCTCATTATAGATGCCCATGATTTTGATTTAGCGAGTAATGTAATAAACCGAATAACCATGGGGGAGAGTTGGACTGGCCAGTTCCCTGTCAAGAATAAGTTAGGGAAGCGGTTTCTAGTGATTGCGACCAACACCCCATTCTACAGTGATGATGGTAGTTTGGTAGGGATTATTTGTGTATCAAGTGATTCACGGCCCTTTCAAGAATTACGGGTTCCATTCTCTAGTACAAAGCCTTCAGAAGCCAATTCCAGCTTTACTCGGTGTGGGAGCAGTCCTACAAAACCTGCTCTAGATCCTCAGCAACCTCTGCAAGTTGCAATTGCCTCAAAATTATCAAACTTGGTGAGTTTTTTGCCTAATTTTTAATTTTACTTTTCAAAAATGGTTTCTGCACCAAAAGCAAGATAGTAGTCATGGTTCTGTGATTAGTATTAGTGTAGCCTCTCTTAATTTTTAGAACCACCAAAACAGGCTTCTAAAGTGACCAATAAAGTCCGGTCCAAAATTCGGACTGGTGAGAACAGTATGGAGCGTGAAAGTGGAAGTGGAGATAGCCAGTATTCTGATCACGGTTACTCAGACGCAGTTCTCTCTGACCATAAAGAAGATGCTACTTCAAGTGGAGCTAGCACACCTAGAGGAGACATGCCTCCATCTCCCTTTGGTGTGTTCTCTCAAGCTACTGCAGATGAGAAATCCCCAGGAAAACCCTTCAGAGATTTTGGTGAGGAGGGTGAACGAAAGTCTGGGATCCACAAGATCATAACTTCAAAAGCAGAAGCATGGATTGGTACCAAGGTGAGATCCTGGCCATGGAAAGGGTATGAGCGGGATGGGCCAGAGGCAAGGACCACACGTTTTGTCTGGCCCTGGTTGAATAATGATCAAGAAAATGACTTGGGTCATCAGAAGAATGTTGATTCTGGTGCAAAGCCAGAAAGCCAGGTCGGGGAAGGTTTCCGACCCTGCAATAATGAGGCTCCCGGGTCCTGGTCCTCCTCATTTAATGTTAACAGCACAAGTAGTGTGAGCAGCAGTGGAAGTACCAGTAGTAGTGCTGTTCATAAATTGGATGTGGATACTGACTGCTTGGATTATGAAATATTGTGGGAAGACTTGACAATCGGAGAACAGATTGGGCAAGGTAGTCATCTTTGTCGTTAATGATATATATTAGTAGAGTAACAGTTGATGTTGTTTGTTTTTACAGACGTGTTCTTTCTTTTCTTTTCTTTTTATTCGTTGTAGAAGTAGAACATACAGTTAGATTGTGGAAATGATATGAAACTGCTTACCTATTTCTAGGTTTTGCTAAATTCATTACAATTTTGCACTGTACTCATACTCTGTTAGCAATTAAAGAATTTTCTTTTGAAATATTTTTTGGTTGAAATTAGTTATGCATTTATATATGTTGCCACTTCATAAGTGGATTTGATCATATCGAATGTTGTTCTTCTGTAATACTATCTTTTCCGCATCGAATTTTTGATAACTTTTAATGCTTCTAGAGTCTGTAGTCTGTACATTATTATTATTGTTGTTATTTTTTATTGTCAATTATGTGTTTGATTTTCCACTCACAATCCACATTAGCATGGTGAACATTATGAAGCCAAAGGTACTGTAGGACTCTACCAATTATGAATAAACTTTGAGATTGAGAAAATCAGAATAAATGCAGAAAAGCCTAGATACAACAGCAGATACATGTCTTGCCATCTTATGACCATTAGCTGGAGGCTGATGTACTAGTTTCTATTTTTCTCACCTAATAATGCATCTATATTCCTGGTTCCCAAGTCAGATATGGTGCCATGCTTCTCCATTCTTAGATATTTTTGTGAGGTAACATTTCTGAATTTCTTTTGCTTCCACAGGTTCTTGTGGAACTGTATATCATGGTCTCTGGTATGGGTCGGTATGTTTTTCTTTTCTTTTCTTTTTCTTTTGATAAATTTATTGCTGGGAGAGAAGCATAATACACTATACTAGAATCTGGACTCAGTTATTTAAGAGAATTGGTACTTAGTTCTGTCTAGCTGGGTCTAGCATTTACATGTTGATGTACTTATGTATAACATGCATAAAATGTTTCTGGTTTTCATGCTTATGAACACACTCTGTCCATGCTAATGTGCATGCATGAATGTGTACAAGGCATTGACCATTGTCTTCTCATATGATAATGTTTTGGGATTCCAATCAGAACTTTTCTTAATTAACAGAAAGAAAAGAAGTAAAAGAATGGTGGGGGATCTTCCCATTTTTTTTCTTATAATGATTTCCAACTTCTTGCAGGATGTCGCAGTCAAGGTATTCTCCAAGCAAGAATATTCGGATGAAGTAATATTCTCCTTCAGACAAGAGGTTGTTTGCAAGTCAAACGTAGCATTGTTATCCAAACCATATCATATTTAAACCTTTGGACATGTTCTTTGGATGCTTGGAACCTAAATGCATTCAATAAGAAAATTCCTTTCTCTTTTTTTTATATATAAATAGTACGTGATTGCGGAAATGTTTTCTTCTTAGAATGTGTGTATAACATGTTAGACAATGGTTCAAATTGCGTAATGTTTTTCATCAAGATGGAATCATTGAAAAGACACTCAACTGTATATGCTACTAGAGCAAGGCTGCCCCCAATCGGATCAAGTGGCTAGGAGATGAGTATAAAAATGTGAAATTAGAACTATTTTAGTGATAATGCAATGCTCTTCCCATTTCTTTTCAAATATCTCTAGCTTGGCAGGAAGAGTATTTTTACTCAGGTTCCCCTTTCATCTTGAAATCTGGCACCCACATTTTAACCTTTTCTTCTAAAAGGACCTCTCCTGTTAGGCCAATTTTGGTTCCATTTCTTTATCTTTATTAATTGGTTTCTGTTCCAATGATTACTAAATAAGTTGACCTCAGTTTGTAGTTGTACCTATTCCAAATCCTTCACTGGAATATCTTACAGATTTTCCATGTGCTCCTGCTTCAGGAATTCTTTGAGAATTTCTGGGGAACCACTAAATTTAAGTCTGTTTCTTCTCCTGGTAGTCACTTTCTGTTTCTTCTCATGGTCAAACTTGTTCAGCTAAGATATATGGAGATCAAATGTGTGAGTCTTATACCAGTTAAAAGCATGAAAGTTACAAGTACGGAGAATGGAAAGTCTGATTTAAGTCTTATCAGACTTTCCATTCTTGTTTCATGTTAACTGTATTGATAAAATCATTATAATTACTTTGCCCAGTTCCATTCAGTTTAATATGTTCTTCATGAAGCTTGTAGTTTTTCAGGGCTCTGGTCTGTCATTTGTTTGAGCTTCTTAGCTAGGGTTTGAATATGAAATGTCATTCTCTGCTCTATATTCTGATTCTTAAGACAACAAGGCTTGCTTAGAAAAGAGTACTGCATCAAAGAAGCACTTTGTTACTTTGTATAGAATGTGTCATTTATTATAAAAGTTGAGGAGACAAATGAGGTTTCAAGTAACATTTTTTCCCTGTAATGTAAACCATGGTTTAACATCCAGGAAATGTAGGAGTTCTCCATAAGATGCAACATGAACTCTGTATATATATATTTGATTTGCTTTCCTGTCTGAGGGAATATCCGCAAATTTATAGTTGGTTGAGGCATTTTCTCATTTAACATAATTGAACATTTCTTTTATAAAGATTGGTTGACCCTAATTTTTTTTTTTTGTTACTGTTCTTTATCTTCTTACTAAAACATCATCATGAGATTCTCATCCGAAGCTATTTTTTATTTATGAAGGTTTCACTGATGAAGAGGCTCCGACATCCAAATGTACTTCTCTTTATGGGCGCAGTAACTTCACCTCAGCGTCTTTGCATTGTTACAGAGTTCCTTCCACGGTTCATTTTCCACTTTTCCTTATGGAAACTTCAAGATTGAAAGCAATCTGAGTCATTTTTCCTGTGTCTTACCTGTACAACATTACTTACTATTCTGGACTTGTCACTATTTTATTTGCTTAGTTTTGGTATATTGTAAATCCTGATTATTTCATTATTCTCCTTGGATTTATATTTTTTTCTTCTTTTATGCAGTGGAAGTTTGTTTCGGTTGCTTCAACGGAACACATCTAAACTAGATTGGAGGCGGCGTGTTCACATGGCTTTGGATATTGTGAGTATTATTGGCTGCAGTTTGTATGCATGAGATTATTATTTCATCGAGATGAGAAGGGTAATATTATGTAGTATATGACAATAGTTATAAACTGGTACAATCTGACTACACTTATCAGATCATTTGCCGATACCCCATATATTTAACTTGAATGTTATTTTATATTAGACTATATGTATATAGGTACATATATTTGTGTAATTACTTGTGTGTGTGTGTGTGTGTGTGTGTGTATCCTATATCATTTTTAATTATTCATTTATAGGCGTTTCTTTACTTATCTATTATTATCAATTTACGTTATTTTAATATCTTACAAGTTAGATTAAATCATACTGCACCAGACCTGAACATTACACACGATTTTCCATATCTCATGCATGCCATACCCAAGAAAGGTCAGAAACATCCATCTCATTCCTATCAAAACAAATGAAAAATCATCTCATCAATGCACGAGGCTCCCGCCACTGCGGGGTCTGGGGAGGGTCAGATGTATGTGCACTGGGACTGCCCTTTTTAAGCTATATACTATTGATAACTTTTAAATAATTAGTATATTATATATAATACATATATATTATGTATGTAAAAGTTTGGGCCTTAGGCCTAGCTAGAGTTGGGCCGAGGTAAGCCTAAGCCCAGCCCTCAATATAAGTTCGGGCCTCAGGCCCTTGCCGGGCCGGCCCGGCCCATGCCCACCCCTAGATTTGGGGTTTTGGGTTTGATCCTTTAATCTGGCTCAAATCTAGCTTCTCAAAAGAAATGGACTCAAGTGGAGTCCTAGATTTGGTTTATGGAAGTTAAATCTAGCAAGAATCAGCAAAAAAAGATGTTCGGTTGAATTTTAAGCTTGGCGATACGGAGGTGTGTTTCCACTGCAAGACGCGAGACGCCTCAATTTTAAGCCAAAAATGCCCCAAAATTACTTCATCTCACGAGACAAGCACGAGACACACGAGACATCTCGTGAGATGAGGGACTCAGGCTAAGATTTCGTAGTTTATATGCGTTTAGTCTCTGTACCCTGCAAAATTGATATGTCTCACATGAGATTTTGAACTGTGTGGTACTTTGAGGAGAGGAGCTCCATTAGAAGCAAAAGGCTAAGTGTAAATGACTAAAAGAGGGAGACAACAACACAAGATACCTTCATAAAATAGCTAGTGAGAAGAGAAGAAAAAATCTGATTTCCAGAATGACCATACAGGGGGTGGAGACCGACAATGAGGTTCTAATTAAGAATGAAGCCATTAGATTTTTCTCTAGGTTGTATGCTAAGGAAGAAAAGGAAAAGCCAATTATTGATGACCTGTTTGATAGATGTTTGGATGAGGAGAAGGCGGCATGCTTGAAAATGGCTTTTTCGGAATTGGAGATTAGGGAGGCTGTGTTTAGTATTGACAAGGATAAATCCCCAGGGCTTTTTGGTTTCACTTCGCTTTTCTTCCAAGAATGCTGGGAGATTGTAGAAGAAGATCTTATAGTAGTGTTCAATGAATTTCATGAAAGTGGAACTATAAACAAATGTACAAATGCGATATTTATTGTCCTTGTTCCTAAAAAGGAGAATGCCAGTGATTTTCGATCCATTAGTCTTGTTAGTAGTTTGTACAAGATTATCGCGAAAGTGCTCTCCATGAGGCTAAGGAATATAATGGGAGATCTAGTGTCTTGTTCTCAAGGGGCCTTCGTAAAAGGAATGCAAATCATGGATGGGATTCTGGTTGCTAATGAATTGGTTGATGGGAAGAGAAGGTCGAATTCAAAAGGATTGGTATGCAAGATAGATTTGGAAAAGGCTTATGATAGAGTGGATTGGGGGTTCCTCTCTTGGATTATGAAGAAAAAAGGCTTCGGGCATAGATGGATTAAATGGATAATGGGGTGCATAGACCATCCCCATTTCTTTGTGATGATTAATGGAGCTTTCAAAGTTTTTTTCCGTTATTCAGAGGAATTAGACAGGGGGATCCTTTGTCTCCGTTTCTTTTCACTTTGGTGGCTGATGGTTTTAGTGCTTTAATGACAAAAGCAGTGGAGTGTGGTCTCATTATAGGCTTTGATGATTGTGGAAATGGTCCATCGGTTTCTCACTTACAGTTTGCAGATGACACTATATGTTTTGTGGAAGCAAGTCAAAATCAGGTTTCTCATCTAAAGCAAATTATGAAATTTTTTTAGTGCATTTCAGGGCTTAAGGTAAACATCAACAAATCTAGTATGACAGGAATTGAGATTGAAGAAAGTGAGCTAACTGAATTTGCATAAGGTTTTCAGTGTAGGGTTTAGCAGTGGCCTCTTAGATACCTTGGGATGCCATTAGGCGGGAATCCTAGAGCTATATCTTTCTGGAACCCGGTGGTGGAAAGAGTAAACAAAAGGCTGGCAAGGTGGAAAAAAAATCTTATATATCACTAGGAGGTAGAATCACTCTGATTAAAGAAACCTTGTCAAATGTGCCGGTGTACTACATGTCTCTTTTTAAAATGCCCTCAAAGGTGAGCTTGGTTCTAGAGAAATGTCAACAAGATTTTCTTTGGGAGGGTGGAAGGGGAAAAAAGGATCATTTGGTAAATTGGAGGGACATCTGTAGACCAAAGGAAGGTGGAGGTCTAGGTATTGGTCACTTAAAAAACGAAATATGGCTCTGGTGGGAAAATAGTTGTGGAGATTTTTTTATGAAAGTGACAATCTTTGGCAATCAATTATTTGTAACAAATATGGGTTAGACTCAAATGACTGGGATTGTTCTACTCGTAAGTCCTTGTCAATGTCCTTAATCTCGAAACAAATTATCAACTTTTACCCTTGGTTTCTTCCTCATTTGCATCTTGTGGTTGGAAAAGGTAACCGAATTAAATTTTGGAAGGATAATTGGTTTGAAAATCAATGTCTTTCAATTGCCTATCCAAGATTATTTCGGTTATCTAATAAAAAAAATGTGGTTATCTCTGATGTGCTTTGTCCTTCCCTTAGTGGTCATGGTTGGAATCTAAGATTTACAAGGGACCTTCTTGATAGGGAGGTGGACCTTTTGACCCCATTGGTTTCTAAATTGGAAAAAAATTTCATCTCTAAACTTTTTTTTGACCAAAGGGTTTGGACCCTTGAGTCCACTGGAATCTTCTCTTGTAAGACTTTCTTTAAACAATTGATTTCGGTCTACAACTTTGATATATCTTTCCCATATAAGAGAATTTGGAATCGGAAGGCACCCTTAAGAGTGAAAGCGTTTTTGTGGTCTACCATTCTCAACCGTATCAATACTATGGATGTCCTCCAACGTAGAAGACCCAACATGGCCCTATGCCCGCATTGGTGCATCCTTTGTAAAAAAGAGAGATTACTGGGGATATTTGGAATCATTTTTGTACCAAATTGGACAAAACTCGTATTTGGCCTGATGATGTCAAAGATTTTGTTTCTCAATGGAATGGAAGGGGGAAGAGGGAGAGGCATAGACTGTTTTGGGAGAACCTCTTATATGCAATGATGTGGGAGGTTTGGCGGGAAAGGAACAGAATACTCTTTGAGGATCTATTTAACTCTTAGAGGGAGGTGGTTGATTCTATTGTAAGAACACTAGCGAATTGGCTTTGTATTCTCGATGAGTTTTAAGGATATTCCTCTCTCTTCGTTCTTGAGGGATTGGATATCATGCTTAGATGGAGACTACTCCAAGAAAGGGATAGTACTGAAAAGTTGGAATCCCCTTTTACGTGGGAAATTCAACCTGAATTTTGATGGGGCATCAAAAGGTAATCCAGGAAAGGCGGGCTTTTGATGTGTTCTTAGAGACCACAACCATAAGATTATCGTGGTTGCTTATAGGCCTTTGGGGATTTGCAATGCCATTAAAGTAGAGGCCATTAGCCTTTTGATGGGGATAAGGGAACTCCTTCGTCTTCAGATATTTGGTTGTAAAGTTGAGGGTGACTTAGTAGTGGTTATTAGTTGGGGTTTGGGTAATACTGTTGGATCTTGAGATTTGGCTCCAGTCATTTACGAGAGTAGGGAGATCATCTCTTCTTTGTCTATCTCCTTGTCCCATGTTGATAGAAGCCAAAATGAGCTGGCCGATTCGTTGGCAAATAAGGGCGTTATTTCCAATTTGATTGTAGTTGATAATTGTTTAGCTGTTGATTATATGTAGGGGTACCTCCCCTGTTATTGTTGTATTTCTTTTTCCTCCTCCTTTATAAAATCGTTAATTATAAAAAAAATAAAATAAAATAGCATAAGTGATGCAACACAATAACCAAGATTCTTACTAGCACCAAACATGCAAATCTAGGTGATTTTCCAATTATATTAGATGTGCAATATTGAGAGTTAGGGTAGACAAAGTAAAGACATAATAGAATCCTAATTAATATGCCCAAGATATCCAATTAAATTAGAGAACAAGTAAAAGAGCTTGCTAGCTGAAAATTTTGGGTGCTCAAAACCCTTTCTTTGGAATGTTCAAACATGGGAGTTAATGTAGAAAGGCCAAGGATATGTTATGGGACTGAACCAAGGTAATTTGGAGACCTAATGGACTGTTTCCAAAGTGTTGGAAAGTCCCTAAGGACTGTTCATACAGAAAATCCAGCAAGCATGATGTTTAAGAATTTTATCAAACATATGGTGTGCAACAAATTTCAAGTGCATAAATTAATAGGGATTGGAAAGCTAAACCATGGAGGTTTGTAAGAGATTTTAAAGGACTAGGTTAGGGAATAAATATCCCCACAAAACATGGATTGTAGGTATATAGAATACCCAAAAAATTTAACTCAAACAACCCATACACATGCCAACACTTCCACCTAAATACTAGTCAATCAAAGAATTAAAAGATGACTAAAAGTTAAAGTAAAACACCTGATTTTTGTAGTGGCTAAACCCGGGAAGATGTTTAGCAAGAGACTTCATCAAAATCCATGAGAAAAACCATCAAATTAAACCAAAACACCAAGTTTTTTCACAGAATGGTGACTTCTAGGAGGGCTATTAACCATATTCATTGCTTAAGGGTTGGGGACGACATGGTGGAGAATGAAGCAAATATCCAATCTCATACGGAGGATTATTTTAAGGAGTTATTCAAGAAGGATAGATCTATCAGGCCGAAAGTAGATGGTTTGCAGTTGCCTAGGTTGAGGGAGGACCAGACGGAATGGTTAGAGAGACTATTTAAGGAAGATGAAGTAAAAAAGGCTGTGTGGATGCTTGATAGAGACAAAACTCTAGGTCTAGATGAGTTTACTTTAGCATTCTATAAATCATGTTGGGAGGTGATCAGAGAGGATTTGATGCTTGTATTTAAAGACTTCCATGAGAAGTGTTTTTTGGATAAGGGTAGCAATGCCACATATATCGCTCTCATTCCTAAGAGGGAGGGTGCGGATCAGTTTTTTGACTTCCGTCCTGTGAGCTTGGTGGGGAGTACTTATAAAATTATAGCAAAATGTTTGGCGATGTGCCTTAAGGAAGTTTTACTAGGTATTGTTTCAAAGGAGCAGGGTGCTTTTTTGTAAGGGAGATCCATGGCAGATGGAGTTTTATGTGCTAATGAATGTTTTGATGCTCGGATTCGTGAAGGAAAACCTGGAGTGCTTTGTAAACTGGATCTAGAGAAAGCCTACGACCATGTGAATTGGGGCTTCCTCATATACTTGCTTAGGAGATGTGGTTTTGGATTGAAATGAAGGAAGTGGATTTGGAGGTGTTGCAGCCTTGTTTCATTCCCGGTGTTATTAAATGGGGTGCTGAAAGGGAATTTTGGTTGTAGTAGAGGCATTCGCCAAGGGGATCTGTTATCTCCTCTCTTGTTCCTTCCGGTAACTGAGTTGTTGGGGGGTTTGCTTTGTAAGGCGGCGGAAGTTAGCATGTTCTAAGATTTTACTATTGGCCAGGACCCAGGGGCAGTTGTGGTCTCCCATCTTCAATTTGTGGATGATACCATATTTTTTGTGATAATTCCCAGAGGCAGATGAGGATGTTAAGATGTGTGCTTCGTTGTTTTGAGGTGGTGTCAGGCTTTTGCCTTAACTTAGGCAAAAGCTGTTTGATAGGTATTGGGGAGGTTCCTAATTTGGACCAGTTGGCGGCGGATTTAGAATGCAAGTAGGGAAATCTTCCATTCACTTACCTCGGTCTTCCTCTTGGAGCTTCTTATAAGAAGGAGGTGTGGTCCCCTTTGATTGACAGGATGAAGAAACGTTTTAATGGATGGAAAGGTCGTTTATTATCTAAAGGTGGCAGGCTCACTTTGATTAAGGCATGTTTGAGTAGTATCCCCATTCATTACTTATCGTTCCTAGTTTTACCTAGTTCAGTGTGTCATACTTTGGAAAAAATCCAAAGAGACTTCCTTTGGAAAAAAGGGGAAGGAGATAAAGGCATGTATCTGGTTTCTTGGGAAAGGGTTTGTTCTCCAAAGGATAGAGGGGGAGTAGGGATCCGATGCCTAAAGTCCATGAATAAGGCTCTCCTTTGTAAATGACTATGGAGATTTGGGACTGAACCTAGGTGTTTATGGAGACAGGTGGTCGCTGCCAAGTATGGAACTATGGATGGATGAGAACCATTGATTCAGAGGGGGCCGTTTGGTCGCAGCCCGTGGAGGGGGGCTTCATGCAGTTTTTATACCTGTTTAGAGAAGGAGTGGCCTTTGAGGTTGGGGATGGCAGGCGCGTTAAATTCTGAGAGGATAAATGGTGCGGGGAGAGGATGCTTAAAAATGAATTTGCAGACATGTATGGATTATTGATTGATCCCAAGGCATTGGTAGCAGATTACATGTCTCTTATGGGTGGGGTGATAGTGTGGAACCTGACTCTTAGAAGAAACTTGTTTGATTGGGAGATTCCAAGAGTGACCGAACTTTTATCCCAGCTGCAAGCTATGCATATTAATATGTCCCAGGATGATAAGAGGACGTGGAAGGTTGCTTCAAGAGGTGAATTTTCAATCAGGTCTTGTTATGGGCATGTGACAACATCTAGAATTCGTGTGGGACCGTGGAAGATGGTTTGGAACAATGGGATGCCCCCTAAAGTTCAATTTTTCATGTGGATTGTAGTTTTGGAGAAAATTCCCACCATGGATGCCTTATGGAGGAAAGGTTTTTCTCTGCCAAGTATATGCCTCTTATGTTATCAAGATGCGGAATCGGTCACCCACTTGTTTATGCACTGCCCTTATTCTTGGGAGATTTGGTGTGGCCTATCAAGGGACTTCGGGACTACGTGTTGCCTCATCAAACATTGAGGGCCTTCTATCTGGATGGAGTCATTTGGGGTTGAATGCTTTTGGCAAGAGGTTGTGGCGTTTGGTCCTTGGTGCGGTTGGTTGGGCAATTTGGCTAAAAGGGAATAATAGGGTCTTTCAAGGGCATTCGGAACTTACAGGCAGGCTTGAGAGTATGTGGTTTTTTGGGCTAGGAGATGTTAAGGCTATGAGGGGGTGCAAAATGGGGACCTCATTAGGTATTGGGAGAAAAGTATAGGGTTGCCTGTGTCTTAGTCGGGGCGGGGCATTCCCGGGTTTTGTGGTCTCTCATTCTTTTCCTGTGAAATTTCCTTTTTCCTTGTGTATATCATTTTTCTTCTATAAATAAATTTTTTCTTATCAAAAAAATAAAAATAAAGTTATGTTTCAAGAGAACACTTCATTGAAGTCCACACCTTCTTTCTAGCGTGTCCTTTGGCTACCAACCATGCTTTAAATTTGTCTCCATCTTCTCCAAGAGATGCTTCTTTCTTCTTATACATCTATTTGCACCCAATGGCTTTCTTACCCCTTGAAAATTCAACGAGATCCTAATTCTCATTTTTTTTTTTTTAAAGATTAAGAGACTCCATCTCTTTACACATAGCTTGAGTTCATTGAACACTTCACTCACTTTCTACTGCTTCTCAATAAGTGGTTGGCTCATTATTTTCTCTAGTCAATGCATAAGCAACCATGCCCTTAAAATCATACCTCTTAGGTAGTTTAATGGTTCTCTTGAGCCTACTTTTGTGCTACCACTAAACTTGAATGGTTTCTGAAGCTACAAATGCATGACCCATCAAATCAAGAGTATCATACTCCACCTCCACCTAATCACCTATACATTGACCTCCTCTTTCATCAACCTACTTGCTTGGGTATAGCATAGCAAATTCATCAAATGTAACATCCTCGCTAACTACAAGTTTAGGTGATTTAAGACTAGAACACTATAACTCGAATCCTTTCAACCCCTGTGTATAACCAAGAAATACACACTTTTTTGTCCTTGGATCAAGTTTACCATCCTTAACATGAACATAATCAGGACAACCGAATATTTTAGTAATCAGCAGGTTTACCGAACCATATCTCTTTAGGAGTTTTGCATCCAATTAATGTAAAAAGAAATCGACTCACCAGAAAACAAGTTGTAGTAATAGCTTCTACCCAAAAATCATTTGGCAAGCTAGCATTAAACAACATACACCATGTCTTCTTTAAAACTATCAATTCATCCACTCTACTACACTATTTTGTTATGGAGTCGTTGGATTAGTGTAGTACCGAGTAATGCCTCTATCTTTATATGACTTAACAAACTTTTTTTCTCGAAATTATATACCATTATTAATTCTTAAATACTTCATCTGCTTGCTAGTTTGTCTCTCAACCATTGCAAACCATTGTTTAAATGTGACAAAGACGTCATCGTTTGCTTTTAAAGTATAAACCCAAACCTTCCTGGAAAATTCATCAACAAAAATAACCATATATGGAGATCCCCTTTTTGAGGCAACTCTAGAGAGATCCCAAAGATCATAATGAATGTAATCCAATCTATGCTTGGTGGGATTAACAACCATACTGAATGTTACCCTTTTTTTCCCTAGAAACACAATGCTCACAAAAGTCTTATTTTCTAATCTTCTCATCGATCAACACAAAACAAACCCCACTTACTCAATTTTGTCAAACATCTCTCACTCATGTGACCTATACGCATATGTCACAATTGTGTAGAGTTTGAATCAAGATCTATTACTAATGACATAGTCACTCCATTATGATGGTATTTCCTCACAACACATAAAGGTTCCCAACCTTTCTTGTTTCCATCACCACTAAAGCACCCTTCACGATCCTTACAAATTTATTTTTCATTGTTACCTTGCACTATTAAAGTCTTGTAACCTAAAGAAATAGGGTTCTTCTTCAAATCTGAAACATGCCGAATATCTGTCATAGTTCTCAGAACCCCATCATGCATCTTGATTTTGATCATCTATGTTTTAATAGTCTTTCATAGCATATTAATTCTCATCAAGATAACACCACCATTAATGGATGTGTAGGTAGAAAACTATTCCCTATTGGGACACATATATAAGAACAACCCAAATCAATAATCCATCCATCCTGAGAACATTCACCTCCAACAGTCACTGAAAGGACCAAGTCAACATCTGAATTTTCTTCCATAATGCTAGTTGCATAAGAGGATTTTTCTTTCCTTTCCTCTTTTTCTTTGAGTTTAAGACAATTCGTTTTAATACTTCCTTTCTTATGGCGATAAAAAGCATTTTTCTTTGATCTAGATTTCAATCTTATTCTTACTTCCAAGTCTCTTTTCCTTTGTCCTTCCCTGGACCACCAAGCCTTTAACTTGGACATCGTTACTAAAGCCATTTTTCTTCAATTTGTTGGAAAGAAGGGTTGTAGTAACTATGTTCAAATCAATAGTATCATTGCTATATAGAAAAGTAGTAATGAGATGCTCATATGATGAAAGGGAAGACAATAGGATTAAGGCTTTATCTTTATCCTCAAGCCTTGCGTAAATACTTGACAATTGACATAACTTTACTAAATTCATTGAGATGATCAGAAATACATGTACTTCTTTCATCTACAAGATATACAGTTTCTACTTGAGGTAAAGAGGATTCGTAAGAGATTTTGTTAAGACAAGATTTCAAGAATTGACCAAAGTTTTGCTATAGAATCTTCATCCAAGATATTGTGCAGCACCTCATCTGCTGGACACAATCGCATTCATGGCCTTCAAATCGTAATCTTCTTAGTCTCTATCAAACATCTCAGCGGCTTGTTCGACTTCTCCTTCAAAGCCTTATGTAAACTCTTTTGAATCAGTAGGTCTCGAACCTTGACATGTCATAAGCCAAAACTGTTTTTTCAATCAAATTTCTCCACCCCGAACCTTGCATTTGAAACTTCCATAGTCATCACAAAATCCTAACCAAAGCTCTGATACCAGTTTGTTATGAAAAACATATCAGATTCAGGTTAATGGCAATGTGAAACGATATGAAAAAACAAAAACGCAGAAGAATCAATCACACAGACCACAATATATACGTGGTTCAGTAATATTGCCTACATCCACAGGCGAAGATGATCAAGAATATTTTCACTACAATGAAGATTACAAGTTACAATGAGTTCTTCCAACCCCCCCCCCCTCTCTCTCTCTTCCCCCCTACATC
>JAOXJP010000008.1:12240391-12258955 GCA_025762735.1 Platanus orientalis | reverse complement strand
TGTGTGCTTTCTGATTGATATTTTAGTCAGCTCTCTTTCTCTCTCTCTCTCTCTCACACACACACACACACACACGCGCGCGCGCGCGCGCATGCAAGCACGCATGCATACACACACATGGTTGTATATCTTCTTACTATTATGAAATTGTTTACTAAATTGTTGTGTTTATCTTATACTTTGTTAACTCACAATTATTTACCAAAGAAGGACCTTTTTCTTAATCTAAATTTTAAAGTTAATCTCCCATGTGAAATTTTTATCATATAATTCAGAATTATGCAGGTGAAGAAGATAAAAATGTAGAAATAAAGCTCCGGACATTTGGCTCGCAACAACTTAAGCAAGCTGTCTTTGTAGTTGTCAATGCCTGCTTTAGCAAGGACTACATGGGTAATATTGTTGGGGTTTGCTTCGTGGGTCAAGATGTTACTGGTCAGAAAGTGGTAATGGACAAGTTCATTCACATACAAGGTGATTACAAGGCTATTGTACAGAGCCCCAATCCTCTGATTCCACCTATATTTGCATCAGATGAGAACACCTGTTGCTCAGAGTGGAACACGGCCTTGGAAAAGCTCACCGGATGGGGAAGAGCGGACATCATTGGGAAGATGTTGGTGGGGGAGATTTTTGGCAGTTGCTGTCGGCTCAATGGCCCAGATGCACTGACTAAATTTATGATTGTCCTGCACAATGCGATTGGAGGACAGGATACAGACAAGTACCCATTTGCCTTCTTTGACCGGAATGGGAAATATGTGCAAGCTCTCCTGACAGCAAATAAGAGGGTTAATATGGAGGGCGAGATCATTGGAGCGTTCTGTTTCTTGCAAATTGCAAGCCCAGAACTGCAGCAGGCCTTAGAAGTGCAGAGGCATCAAGAGAAGAAATGCTTTGCAAGGATTAAAGAGTTGGCCTACATATGCCAGGAAATAAAAAATCCTCTGAGTGGGATACAGTTTACTAACTCACTCTTGGAGGCTACGGACTTAACTGAGGATCAAAAACAGTTTCTTGAGACAAGTGCTGCTTGTGAGAAGCAGATGCTGAAGATAATAAGGGATGTTGATCTAGAGAGCATTGAAGATGGGTTAGTTTTCTCTAAAATTTATTTCATTTTGAGTTTAATTATGACGAAAAGAGTTGAAAGGGATATAGTAACTTTTTATATGGTTTCTGGGTATAGTTGTAGCTTATTAATATTGGGTTACATATTTGCAGCTCTTTTGATGCTTAAACAATATAGACCTGATAGGTTGATACACAGTTGTTACTTTTCATTTATTTTGGAGATAATGGGACTCTTCTGTGGTGTCCCTAATAAGAAAGAATTCATTTAAATCCTGCTACAACTCAGAATCCAGCATCAGCCTATACCACACTAATGTTTTCTCATTTTGAAACTTGTTAGTTAAATTTATCTAAAAGATTGGTAATAAAACAAAGGGAGATATTAAGATAGTGCTATTTTATTCTACTTACGTTATGATGAATATTCAATTGTAACTGGCAGATATCACACATGTTGAGATCTAGACCTTACAATTTACAGGCCTCAAACTAGGAGGCGTAGGCCTGATATTTGGCAGACTCAAGAAAGCCCATAAAGGGTCCCCGTTAAATGGTCAATGCAAGGAGTGGGATTTTCTGTTTGCCCAGCTCGTGATGTGGGTATGTGGTCCACTAGAAGCAGCTACATCATGGGCTTCTCAACCCAATCTTGCAGCCCAGTACATGCCCCCCTCACTAACCTAGCTAATAGTCTATACCCATGATCAAAAGTGGACGTGGGTTGGATTTATTAATCAAGAGAATATCTTTATGGTTCCAAACTAGTGTTACAGGAGTAATTCTGGAAGAGTTGTTCGGCTCTTTTTGGTCCCCATTTTGATTCCCTTTTGTTGCTAATTTTATCAAGATTAGAAGGTGCTAGTTTTTAAATTTAATAGGACTTCGATCTAGAAATTAATATTGTATTAGTATTTTTTCTTAGTTTATTAAAGGATAGAGTTTTTATAGAACAAGAGTAAGTCTAATTTGCAATAAGCACCAATTTGATGTGGCAGAAACAAGGATTAAATTTAAAAGAACCAAGAATAGGCTATAACACACCCCAAAACAATACAAATTTTAAGAATAATTAGAGGGAAGAATAAAGTATCAAAATAAAGAAAGAATTAGAGAAGGAAAAGAATGAGAAAAGAGTGAGAAAAGGCTAGAAGGGAAATTATGGGATTTCTGGACAGACCCACGAAATTACCAAAATACCCCTGCTCGTGTGTCAGAAAATTTTGAAAATTTGCAGGGTGTTAGATTGGTCATAAAGGTATTTCCATACAAAATTTCATCAAATTATGAGAAGTTTTGATGTATAAAATTATAAAAACTTAGACATGCTGTATTTCTTTAATGGAGTTTCAGCAACTCAGTCCTTGATGGTATTGATGGTAGCACCTCTGAAAATCCAGCAGCAAATCCTCTTAATGGTAGCCCAATTGAAAGAATAAGGATGGATAAATGGAGGAAGAAGATAAGAGAGGGATGAGATGAGATTAGAAGAAGAAGATATACCCCCAGTCATGTGTCAGAAAATTTCGAAACTTTCCAGATATTTTTTGATGTACACTAGGGTTCTACAGTTAAAATTCATTGAAATTTGATAAGATTTGATTTAGAAAATTATATAAAACTTAGTCCACCTAACACTTTAACAAGTACACACAAAACCAGTGAGCATGATTTCAAAATTAAAGAGTGAATGAAAGAGAGAAAAAAGGAGAAACAAAGAAGAAAATTGAAGAGATTAAGAGAAGGAGAAAGAAAGAAGAAGTAGAAGATGAGAGAGATACCTGGGAGAGAAGAGAAAGGAGAGGGAGGGTCAGTGGTACTCACTTGTGCACCTTAGTGTACTACAACCCACATGGAGAGAAGGTGATGTAGCATGCACGTAAGTTAGTGGGTGTGTGCACAGGAGTTAGGAATAAATTAGTAAAAAAAAAAAAAAAAAAACAAGATTCCTACTTGCACATCCACATACTAATTCAGCTGATTCTTAAAGTCTAATTCATAATGCATGTTAAGAGTTAAAGCTCACAAAGCAATAAGCAAAATTAAACCTAAAGAATTGAGATGAATGCTTCTTGATTTAGAGTTCAATAAAAGTGGGGTTGCTGTCCCATAATTCTGACACTATAGAAATATATAAAAAAAAGGCCTTCAAAAGTAAGCACAAGGTGATGTTTATTAGGTAAAACTTCAGGGATGACTGGGGCTATATATAGGGAAGTTAAGATCAGGTCTTAAGCATGATTAGGATCAGCAAAATGGGCTACATAATAGGGTATGCTCAGCAAGTTAATGAAGTCAGCCCTTAGTCTAAACCATACTACCATCAATTGTCTTACTTTAAGGGAACTTGAAAAGAACATCAATTAGAAAGCAAAATAGCACCTGATTCATGCAACAGCAACTGCCAAAATTCTCCACTAGGTGCTGCCAATGTGAGAAGTTGAAACAGGTAATGAGAGAGATCGGAAATTTCTGATGTCCAATTAAGGGATACCGCCAGCCACTAACAACTCAAGCCTGGGTTTCGAATTAGATGAACTTTTGAATGGACTGCCTCCATCCCTAGTATTGCTCAGGCTTCTAGTAGCTCCTAGAAGACTCCATTCAGCCAAAGCAATGGCTGTATGCAAATAGATGTTGATCACCAAAATCTGCCTGGCTGAAGCAAGGGTGCTGCCATCCTATAACTTCACGTCGGAAGTTCTCCCTGTGGAGGACACTTCTTAGTGGGTGGTGAGTGATTCTATGGTCGTCCAAGGGTTTTTAAGACCCTCCAAAAATATCCCCCGCAGATCCCTATTATTTAGGAGAAGGGATTCAATCTCCCACGAAGGCTGATTTCCTCTGTTTTAACGCCTCTCTCTGTTAAACCTGAGTGGGGCCCTCACAAAAGATTTTTTTTTATGCAGGGATGTGTTGATATCGTCCAAGTGTATAGGACTCCTTGTAGA
Source organism: Platanus orientalis (assembly GCA_025762735.1). Taxonomy (NCBI): domain Eukaryota; kingdom Viridiplantae; phylum Streptophyta; class Magnoliopsida; order Proteales; family Platanaceae; genus Platanus; species Platanus orientalis. The sequence goes on along the minus strand of JAOXJP010000008.1, from coordinate 12,254,933 downwards.
AGCCAAATCAGTGATGCCTTTACTAGTGTGACGTTGGTACCAAATCTTTCCCAAGTAGATCCTGCTGTGTATTCACGCCTGGCAGTGATAGTGCTTCTAATATCTGATTCCAATCATCAAACTGTGATGTATAAGATATGTAGGGATGATCGACCAGCCTTAAGGAAGGTCCTAGAGATGATGGCTCAACGAAAACCTTGATGAGTTGATAATAGTGATGAATCTTCTTCAAAGACACAGTTCAACAATACAAAATCCTGTAGAAACTTAAAGAAAAAAATGAAGAAAATAGAAGTAGATTAAGGACCTTTAACTCAAGGGTAGGGAGTGGTCTCCACCACAACCATTAAACTAGGTAATGACCTAGACCTATTTCAGGGTTTTAGTTCTCCAACCAGCAACAAGGGAGGATTAAGAAGAAGAAGCTGAAACGTGAGAGCCAAACTTTTTATTATTCATTGCATAAGAAATAAAAGGGGCATGGGATAGCTTTTATAGAGCTACCCACGACCAGGGTTTTGTTTACAAAAGTTAGAAATTGACAGATACCCCCTTCTACTGCTCTCTTGACACAAATAACCCTGCACTACTCAAAATAACAAAAATACCCTCAAAATTCTGTGCCCCCCTTTACATGAGACACAATTACATAAAAAAAAAATAATAATAAAATAAAACTGTGACAAGGCCCAATCATTATCTCTGTCATGATCTCCGCATTAAAAAGGAGAGCCTAGAAGATAGCATTAGCCCTTAGAGAGAGAATATGGCCACAGCCACACCTTGGGAAACCACCCAATAATTTAAAGCAATTCTTGAAATTCTTTATTGAAAAATATGGGGGAGGGAATGCTTTTTAAATAGGCTTACAAAACTCAAAATAATAGAAACTTTGCCTAAAATAGAAACTTTTAAAATCTAGGAGACTTGCTAACCAAACTTTCTTGAACTCAAAGACTTGTAAATAATCAACTTTCATAAAATTTAAACTACTAAAGACTGGAAAACAAAGTGGTTGTCTTTGTTGACTCTAGAGCCTCACTAAATGACAAAATAATGAGCTGTAAACCACCACACAAAATTCTCCACATTGCTCTTGGCTTTTAGCCTTGACATAAAACCTATGCATAAAAGAAAGCCTAAACTACCCTTGGCATAAAAGGCCTTATTGCAAAATAATCCCACCCCTAAGCACCTAGCATAAATCTATATATTGCACACAACTTGAACCTTGTTCTCTTGTGTGGTGGAACATACAAGAGCCGCTTTTCGTTATCCGCATCAGATCATAGTTAAATACCCCACTTGTTTCTTGAGAAGAGATGGGAAACATGCTCAATATCATTTGATTGAATATCTGACTCAGCTCCTTGTTGTTTGAAGAAACCCTCCACATCAATTGGCCTTTTTTCACGAAAGATCTTGAAGAAGATTATGCAGAATCAGGCATTAAGAAAGGTAGAAAGAAAAAGCAATTCAAGAGCAACATAGAGGTGGAACTAGATTTATTCCTGAAAAGATATTTGTTTTTTCAATTGAGATGGAATGCTTGGCTCGATTCCTACCATGGACAGGAATACATTTCATCCATATTGCTGGCCTTACATGAACGGAGATGCTTATACATATCATATCATGGCTTCCTAAGATGCTAACACAAGGTCTGCTGCTGCTACCGGAGCTTATTGGTGGAGTAACAAGAGTGGAGTAATGTCCACGTGGAAATTTGGTTAGAGAGTTTCCAAAAGTCAACAAACGAGTGCCTTTACTGAAATCAAGCTTCCGACTTTCAACTTGAAAGAAACATGATCTTTTCCAAGTAGCTTTCTTAACGAGTTGCCTCCGTGAAGTTACCTGTCTGATGCAAATAGTTAATTATTGGTTTGATCCAGAGAGGGAATGTTTTTGTGGTAAGAGCAGTGGTTAGGCATGCCTTATTCTCTCCGTGTTAAGGCATAGGATACCTAAACGATTAGGCTGAAGCCTCAGAGAGACAAGTTCAAATTAAATATTGATGGAGCTTCAAGGGGTAATCCAGGCGCCTAATAAAATAAGGGGGAGGTGGTGGTGTTTTCAAAAACCATGAAGGCAAGGTTATAGCAGCCATTTTCCATTATGTTGGCTAATGAATCTCCTTCTTTTGCCATTGGACTTCCCAATCAAATTCGTCATAACACTCATAATTGATGCAGCACCACTCAAAAAGATAACCAATTAAAGCACTAAAGCAAACAAGGTTGAACATAAGAGGGGTACCAAGTTGTCAAGTTGGGGTTAAAATGGTTCTTGGAAGGTATATAGGGGCTGTGAGGGTCTGTAACAGTGCTGTTCATGTGGCTCACAGACATGCAGAACTGGTACTGTTTCTCAGGTTTAGAGGACTGTTACCTGGGGTTTGAAATAGGACTTCAGGTGGGTTTATCTCAGGGCAGATCTTGGAGGTTGAAAGACCAGAACTCAGTGTATTATATAACAGAGGCAAAGCTGAAAATACTGAGATTCTAGAACAGGTGAAACAAAGGTAGAAATGGGGCAGACTTCTGAGAACTGTCAGACAGTAGAATTAGTGTCGATATAACTTCAGATTTCAATCTGAGATCAGTGTAACTTAATTTTTAGGTCTGCCTCAATACTGAACAAGTGAGGTTTTGCTCTTGTAGATCCAAGACAGCTAAGGATCAATTCTCTGGATGCCACAGATATGTATTTGGGGAGAAAACATACTGAACTTATAAAATTCAAAAGAAGACTCAGGGTATGCTGATGCAAGAGTATATTTAGAGGGTTTTTTCTGTTTATTTCATCAAAACAGCAAGGGATTTATTTTCTGGAGCAGCCGCAAGCTGAAATCTCAGGAGATCTTCTCAGATTCAATCACAAATCAAGGGAAAATAGAGGGTTTTATATCTGCTGGTCTGAAAGATATTTAAGGAAGGGAATAGGAGCCGTAGGGATGAAGTTAATGATTGAGTGTTGATGCTAACTCAAGAGGGAAGGAGGGGAAGGTCTGGCCGATTGAAAAGTTGCTGGAGAATAAATTTGGATGGTGGGAAATTGTTAGGAGATGATAGGGAATATGGGGTTTGCAGAGAATGGAGACAAGAAGAAGAAGAAGAAGAAGAAGAAGAAGAAGAAGAAGAAGAGAGGAGGAGATATGTACCTTGTGGGAAAGCCCTACCTAGGTTCAAGCTGAGGCACCAAACTTGAAAGAGCACATTCCCAGTCGTGGGAGCCAAAGAAACTAGCCAATTTTTATTCATAATCTTTCATAATCGAATACAATAGGGGACTCCCATATTTAAATACAAAAAAACTAAAAGAAATAGAGAGTTTCCTAAATTGGAAACATCTATTAATTTGACTCTCCATGTCCTAACATACTAAAAAAACCCACTCAAAACAGCCTAAAATGCGGGCCTCTAATGGTTGGTCAACCAGCTTTGTATTTGTATACAAAATTTGTTGTCGACTTTGCCCAAAAACCTAAATAATAATTCTTTTATGTCCTATGCTCTAATACTTAATAAAAATATTAAATAAAACAAAACAACACTAAACTTTGTAGCATAGGCATTCCTCCATGGGGCTCCATGCTCTCTCTTGTGTAGACCCCACCAAGGCCATTGGTGGGCCCCACTTAGCTCCGATGTCCGCATCAACAATGATCAACTTTACAAAGACCCCATTGGATTCCAGAAGCTTGTGACATTGGTCCTGATAAACCCCAAATTATTCCTCTCCACAAAAAATAGGCATAACATTGGAACTACTATGTAGGATTTTGTTTACCGAGGGTTGAAATCCCTCTCTTTTTGTATCTTCACTTCATTCACATTACTGACTGTAATGTAGGCTTCGTTGTGGATGAATGCTTGGCTTGATGCCTCTTAACTACTCCTGAAAGGCTCATGTACCTAGCTTGTTCATCATTTTGTTCCTATTATCGATTCTTTAATAGTATGCGTGCTTGCAAAGGAAGTAAGTGAGTTCCAGGCTGTCATTTCACTTTATTATTTTTTATTAGAATCAATCCTACTACTTTTGGTCTTGGGGTTTCCGAAATTTCAGAAAAAAACCTGGGGTGTATCACTCAAATCATTGGTACATCCATCTGTCTTACAGACCACTTGTGAATAACAGCCAACGCAAGAACAAGGCGAATTGTAGCAGGCTTAATAACTGGACTAAAGGTATGGGCTTGCTTAGATGCTATTTGGCTGTGGTGGAAAACCGATAGGCTCATGGTCTGTGAGTCGGCTGTGTTGTATTCCTTCATCAACATGTGGAGAGGGACCATCATGTATATTCAATCCTGCTCAGGAAGAGTTGCTCTGGATTGAGAGAGGAGCATCGGTCGAGTGCCCTGAATGAATAAGAAATGTACAGCAGAGGGAATCAATGATTCTTATTCAATCGATGATTGGCTAGCAACATGTCGATTACACAACTACTCATGGTTATTTTGGCCGATTGATCTTCCAATACGCTAGTTTCAACAATTCTCGTTCTTTACATTTCTTCCTAGCTGGTTGGCCTGTAGTAGGTATCTAGTTCACTGCTTTAGATATCAGCACCATGGATTTCAATCTAAATGGTTTCGATTTCAACCAATCTGTAGTTGACAGTCAAGATCATGTAATGAACACTTGGGATGATGTCATCAACTGTGCTAACCTTGGTATGGAAATAATGCTCACAACTTCTTGGCATACATATTTGTTAATAGTCTAGATCATGGTATATACTTATGCATCTAGGTGTCTAGAGATATATCGATATATTATTGTAGATGGTTAAAGAGTATATAATAGGTAATGAAAAGAAGTGCCAAGTGAATGAAAAATGGGAAGCGAGGCTCAATAAATCCTTAGGAAGTGAGAAGCGAAAAACTATTATAAAGTAAATAATAATAAGTTACTGCCAATAATATTAATTACAGTACAATAAAGTGAATAAAATTAATAAAATACTAAAAAACCTAAAAGTTATACCATGTAAGTAACAAAGAATCATGACATATAAATCAATATGCAAACCACTTGTTATTAGTATGGCCAGCCATGCATTAGATTTTACCATACATAAGATTTTTTGTAGGTGACTAACATCTTAGAAGTAGACTATAGTGGATCTTGTATAAAATTGATGGATTTGAATCTTTTTTATTGCATTGGAATAAAATAATATAAACAATAAATTCAATATTATTATTTTTATTTACTACAAAATCATTACTAAATAACATAGATAATATTTTATTCAATGTTAACATTATAGGATTTACATTAAATAAAATACAATATTGTTTCTTGGATCGCTTCCTAGTCTATTCTCCAGATGTTTCTACTTGTTTCTCTAGAGGTTTCCACTTGTTTTCCAAAATAGCTTCCCTGCAACTATGATTTGGACCCAAGAAGGATAAACCTTTGGAATTGACAAAATCTATGATAAAATTATGGAACTTGACAAATTCAACTTGGAAGAACTGTATTTTTGCTGCTAGGATTGCATTATTGCCATACATATAATTAATGTCATGGTTATATGTCAACAACAACAAAAGCAACAGTCTTATGACTCTTATCCCAACTACCTAGGGTCGGTTTCACTGATCCTGTTCCTCATCCCACTCTATCTAAGGCCATATCTGATGTTAAATCACAAACACCCATGTCTTTCTTTGTTACTTCAACCTAAGTCCATTCTGATCTTTCTTTTGGCCTTTTTCTTGCCTTCAAAGGTTTAACTTGCATCATCTCACTCATTCTCACTGGTGTAGTTGTTAGTCTTTATTGCACTTGACTAAACCATCTGATCCCTCATTTTATCACTTATTTCTTCTATATTTAAAAGCTCCTACGAATAGATTTATTTCTATTTCTATCCCTTCTAGTCTTGCCACTCATCAATTTGAGCATTTTTATCTTAGCCACACTCATTCTATGCATCCATTGTTTCTTGGCTCCTCAACATTCTGCTCCATAAGGCATGTTTGATCTTAATGGTGGTATTAATTTATCACACAACCTCCTAACACACCTCTCTACTTCAACTACCCTGCTTAAATTCTATGAGCAACATCCAGTGCAATATCTCCCTCCCTATGGATGATTGAACTGAGATAACGAAAATGGTTACTTTAGGGTATCTCTTGCTGTCAATCTTAATCACTCCGTTTTAGTCCAGCTTATCTTAAAATGTTTTGATTATAAAACATCCTTTCATAAATATAACTTGGCATTAACTCCCTTTCTAGTCTAGTTAATTAAAACAAAATCATAAGAAATTAGCATACACCATGGGGCCTCCTTCCATCTATGCCTAGTCAACTCATCCATAACTAAGGCAAAGATATACGAGCTCAATTATGATCCCTAGTGTAAACCTACTGTGATCACAAACTCACTCGTCTTTTCCCCAATTGTCCTAACACTAGCTATCTTTCCATCGTACATATCTTTTACTAAGTAATTATATCTACTTGTTTAAAATCCACCAAACGATCTCTTCGGTAATCTATTATATGCTTTCTCTTAGTAAAGACCCTGTGAAAAGTCGTTCTTCTCTCTAAACTTTTCCGTCAGTTGCCTAAGTAAGAAAATAGCTTTTGTCATTGATCCCTTAGGCATAAATCCAAACCGATTTTCTGATACTCTAGTTTCATTTCATTCCTAAAAAAAAAAAGATACTTTAGTTTCATTTCTTAGTCTATGCTCAATCACTCTTTCCTGAGTTTCATGTATCGCTCATAAGCTTGATCCCATGATAATTCTTGCAACTCTGAATACCCCCTTGTTCTTGTAGATAAGGCATTGCAACACTTTTCCTTCATTTGTCTGGCATTTTTTTATAGTTCTAATGATCTTGTTGAACGACGTAGTTAACCATGATTGGGTCTCTGTTGAAGATAAGTTCTTGTCTATTGAGCATCTTTATGCCTCATCTGTAGGTTTATTTTTGACTGGCTCTCTATTGCAAATGGCTTTGATGAGATAGCTTGATTTTCTTTCTGGAGTGATATTGTATGGTTTTTCCTTTTGCTTTCACCTTCTTGGTGGCTTGCTTTGTATCTTTTCTTTCATTCTTCTTTGAATAAATTGCCTTTAACTGTCTCTCTCTCTCTCTCTCTCTCTAAAAAACTTAATTAACCATGATAAGATATCATCTCCCATGTATTTCCAAACCTTTAATGGGATGCCATCTGGTCCTTGCATTCCTAGTTTTCATCCTTCTCAAAATCTTTTTACTTTAGACAATCTAATCCTATGAAGACACCTATGATCTCCAATCTCATCAATGCCACTAATTACTTCTAGATTTATATAATATTTTCTGAATATAGCTCCATCTTTCTCTTATCTCCTCATCTTTAACTAACATTCCCATAAATTAAAAAAAAAAAAAAAAAAAAAAAAAAAAAAAAGCAGTCTTTGATCCTCACTTTCAATGCATCTGTCATGAGTTAGGTCTCTACGTTTCCTTTCCCTCATTCTTGCAAGTTTGTGTTCATCCATCTCACTATCTCTAGTACCTAACTTATGGTAACGGTCATCAAATGCCTTAAATTTTGCCTCACGGATTTTTTGTTTTGTTTGTTTGTTTGTTTTTTTAGCACTTTTATATTTTGCAAGTATTCTATTGTCTTAGTCGTTTGCCAAGCCTTATGACAAGGCCTTGTTGCTCTAATTGCTGTATGAACATCATCATTCCACGGCCAAGCTTCTTTTGATGGTTGCACTTTCACTCTAGACTATCGTCCTACTTATACATTGGTCTTGCCAATTAGGATCTGCTGATGGAGGGAAATCCATAGAATTGCAGATTTCAATGCAATAAAGAATTATCAGATGCTGTTGTTTTAGACTGATTCCCTTTCTCCAATAAATACCATATGATAGGTGTTGATTGGGAATACTTGGTTTGTTGTCTCTGGTGGATATACAAATAATCATTGTCATCCATCAATTTATCTTGTATGTGTATATATATATATATATATATATAGACACACAGACTCTCTTGTTACTTTGCAAAACATGATTTATTTATTTATTTTTCTATCATTTGGTGACAGTTCATTGGAGCTTGACAAGGCTGAATTTTTACTTGGAAGTGTTATAAATGCTGTTGTTAGCCAAGTAATGATCCTGTTGAGGGAGAGAGGTTTACAATTGATCCGGGATATTCCAGAGGAAATCAAAACACTGGCTGTTTATGGTGATCAAATAAGAATTCAACAGGTCTTGGCCGATTTCTTGTTGAATATGGTGCGATATGCTCCATATCCAGATGGTTGGGTAGAAATTCAAGTTCGTCCTAGTTTGAGGCAGATCTCAGATGGAATTGAGCTTGTGCATCTTGAATTCAGGTCAGCTTGCCTTATCCTTTTCCTATTTCATGCTCAAGTAAAATGCTTGATGTTAATCTTTTATTTTACTCACTGGGATAGATTTGATGAATTCTGGTAATTGGACAAAGCTGAATCAGCCTAACTATTCAATCGTTTGTTTTCTACTCTTTCTATGATAACTCTTGAAGATTAGTGCTGGTTTACTGTACTTCATGCTGTCTTAAGGTTGGTTTTGTCAGGTGGACTTGGAAGACTTCAAGCTAACTCAATTGCTTAGAAGTTAGTACAGGCCTGGCCAAGCTTAATTGTTGAACTAACTTGGACCTGGTTGAATTGGCTTGTAACTTGCACTGATTATTTCTTTGACTTGACTGCTACTGAGCATTTACTTCATGTGTTGTTATTGTAGTTTACAAACACGCTATCTATGTATAATCATGAGAATACAATATTGTTCAGAGGTGGGTACATATACAGTATTTTCATCTAGGGGGAACCGTGAATCTGTAATGAATTAGTAGCTCCAAGGCAGCCTTACTGTCATTAAGAATCCCAATTTAATAAAGGATGCAAAATCAAGCTTTTTGTGGGTAGCTAGAATCAATGGTTAAGTTATTTTCATGTTATCATGAAAAATTCAGCTTGTTATGGTTTTGTGGTTTCTCCAACTCCAGGTGCTTTCATCAAATAAGGATTGATTTTTTATGGTGTTTGATTTCTAATGAATATTTGAACATTTTCCATATGAATGACAAATGGCAAACTGAGGATCCCTTTGAAAGGTGGTTATGAAGAAGGTGAACAACCACATGAGGTGGGGATTTTCAGATCATATTTTGGGGAGTTTGGGGTTTGAGGCAAAGGGAAAAATTGATAAGCTAAACAAAAATCTTCTGATAGTGAAACTTATTATATCTATTTTATTTCTTTTATGAAAAACCTGACAGAATCAAGGGAAGAGTAGAAAAACTTAGAAAGAGGAAAGGAAAGTACACAAGAGCCACAGAAAAAAGGATCATCACATAGGCAAAGTCACCCACTAAACATGGTTCCCCTTTGACTTTCGAATTTTGCTAGATTATCTACAATTTGGTTGGCTGATCTTGGCACATAATAGATACAAATGTTCATTTATTTTACCAAGGCCTGGATTTCTTTTACAATTTACTGGTCTCTAAGATACTCTTTAACTCTTATTACCCGGGAGTGAGAGGGTCATAGAGTCTCTTTCCACCTCTTCTTCGGAAGTTGATATCTTTGGGAAGCTTCAAATCTTAAGGAGAGCTAAGGTGTTATTTTTGTCTTGTTTCAGCTGTTGGATTGGCGAGTAATCCAAAGGATGAGATTTAAGGCCCTAATTAGATGTTGTTTCTAATTAGAAGTATCATTTCCTTGCATGAGTAAGGATATGAGAGAACTCTCCATATAAGAGAGTTTCTCTAAAAGAAAAAAGGGGGACTGCTTTGACTTTTCTTCTCTAGGGTTTTCTCCTTGAATGAAATAAAGAGACAAAAAGGGGTTTCTTTAAAGTGAGAAAACACAGTTCTTTGGGTTATGAGAGAAGACGAGAAGGATGTTTTTCATTGTGTAGAGAGAGAGTGTGTGTGTGTATCACAACCTAAATTCAAGGTCCTTATCATGACCCGAATCCAGTTCGGACACACGTTGACATGCCCCGAACCCGGATCTTGCCTTGGGTGATCTTGGATTCGGAGTGTGACCACTTCCTTCTTTGCTTATTTTTCTTTTCTCCATGGGAATTTAAAACCTTTATTTCTCATCACCGTATAGCATTTCTCATTCTGCTTATAATATTATTTGGTCACATCCCAATTCCTCTTTCCCATAATTGTCTAAAAGCAATGTAGCGGAATACAAAGTACTATCATTCATTGATCATAGTGCAACGGAAATAAAATAAAGCTAACTTCAAATTTTAATCAAGTATCAATATTTCTCCATCACCATGTGGAGTCTCAATCCCCCATGAAATAAATGTCAAAGAGAAACATCCATAACCTATGAAATTTAAAACATAAGATTGTGTCTCCCACCATTACACATTTCAACTCAACTAATACAAAGTCTCAATGTCCACAAGACAAAACGAAACTAATTGGCTAGGCTGTTACAAACCTTTCTTTCTAAACCTCTTTGCATCACCAAAGACAACACACTCGTCTAGGCCTTCAATATGAAAAATGGTGTCACATGGGTGAGCTTGAAGGGCTCGTAAGTACTCATACAAAATATACATGGAATAGGGTCAAGCGGAACACGACTATATGAAATGTCAAGTCATGTGTAGATATGGATACATTGGTGCAAAACGGTATACAAAACAATGACCATACACTAGAGCAGATACGGTCTACAAATATGGTTCAAATCAAAGTATGGATGATTCATAGTCCAACAAAACAGAGTGTGTACAAATCACTTTTGAAAATGAAACACAACAGGCATAATCGTACATCCAATTCAAATCTAATCACATATCACAAAGCTTAGATACATATAGTTAACCTCACTTTTACCCTATGAGTGCGGTACCATCATATTATTCCCTACTGGCGGGGCATTGTACCAATTATATTTTGTCCCAATGGTAGGGCTGAATCTCCTTGTATAATGTCCTAAAGGGTAGGGCCGAATCTCCTTGTATTATGTCCCAAAGGGTAGGGCCGAATCATTGTAATCCCCAAAAGGAGGGCCAAATCATTAAATAATCCTCAAAAGGAGGGCCAAATCATCGAATAATCCCCAAGAGGGCTGAATCATTGAACAATCCCCAGCAAGAGGGCCGAATCATTGAATAATCCCCAAGAAGAGGGCTGAATCATTGAACAATCTCCAAGAAGAGGGCTGAATCATTGAACAATCTCTAAGAGGAGGGCCGAATCATTGAACAATCTCTAAGAGGAGGGCCGAATCATTGAACAATCTCTAAGAGGAGGGCCGAATCATTGAATAATCCCCAAGAGGAGGGCCGAAACAAAGACATAAATATGCATATTATATCGGAATTCAAAATAGATAACAAAATGCAATCAATAAGCTTTCTTGATTTAAAGACCCACGTCTACAAAATTCCATGGTTCATATCTTAGGAAATAATTTTCTAATGAATGCAAAACATATGACATATCAAATGCATATAAGTACAAGATGCTTGATCCATTTAAAGGGCACAAGGAACTATGGAATCTGGAAACATTTTCTATCCAAATACAATTATAGAATGAAACATGATAGCCAAATACATCAAATCTCTTGTGAAAATCCATAGAAATCAGTTTGTAAATCTCATTTGGGAAACATGGATGAATTTGTATGTTTTCACAACCATAAACCTTCAAATATATACAAATCTCAAGTTTATAAATAGAGATTTTAAGGTCCTAACATGGAAAACATAGAATCATTTGTAACTTTCATGGATAAACAAAGGTCTATGAGATTCTATCAAGATAAACCGTATACAAGTGAAATAAAACTATTTTCATGTTAAAAGCCTTGAAATCAATGGAGTTTAAACCATAAAACCTCAAAACAAAGATTTAGGAAGCATAGATCTAAGATCTTAGGAGTAAAAACTAGTGTACATTCTATATAACCACGTACCCAAGCTATTTCTTCCCTAGGTCTAAATCTCTTCTTGTAGGACTTCTTTCCTTTGAGTTTTCTCTTCAAGAGATCCTCCAAACATTCTTGCTCTGCAATATTAATGGTGTGGAACACTGTAAACAATAAGATCTAATGAAAAACTAGAAGAAAACCTCAAAACGAAGCAAATTCTCACATGGTGAGATGACTTACCTTTTTAAATTAAGGGTTTTCTTCTCCTTTCTTCATCTTCTCCTCTCTTTTTTTTTTTTTTCTTCTTCTAATTTTATGTTTCTAGGTCTAAATAGGGAAAACCTAGGGTTTTGGGTCTTCCTTGTGGGTCCCACACACTTAGAGAGGAGAAAAATCATGAATTTTCACAAGCCCTTTATTTATTTTTATTCTGCCCAGTTGAAATAGTCCAACCATTTTTGGATTAATCCAACTTCATTCTAGGAAGCAGTTTGGGAGTCTAGAAGACTTCTGGATTGATCCATCGTCCAAATGGTCTCTGTGAGCGATCTTTGCACACAAATGGGCACCTGGATCGATCCAGATGTATTTTGGATCTGTCCAACAGTTTGGATCGGTCCAGATTCCCATGTTTTGTATATTTCTCTCTCTTGCTCCATTTTGATTACCCACATACACATTATTGGGTATTTAGGTTTACCGCTACATGCAAGGTGTTGGAGAGAGAGAGAGAGAGAGAGAGAGAGAGAGAGAGAGAGTTATGGGTGTAATGGGTTCTCGGGTTTTCTTGGGTTTTGGGATTGAGATGAGATAAGGGAGAGCCGACTGAAACCTGGACGTAGACCAAAGAGCTGAACCATGTAAACCTCATTTTGTGTGTGTGCTTGTTATTTGCTTCACTGCCGAATTATTTTTTATTGCATTGATCATGAGTGGCTTGGCCCCATATTCTATCATGTGGTATATCAGGGCTGTTTTTGCTGCACCAACATATAGCCACTGAACTATTGGAATCACCAACACCAGTTTGCCCCAAGTACACAAATAACATAACTTCACTATAGTCATGGTATGTCGCCCCCACTCTTGGCTGCCCAGAGTTCCTATCAAGCATCCATCAAAATTGAACTTCACATTTAGGAACATACCAGGAATTCCATTCTGGTTTAAATCAGAAAATGGATCTATTATTTCTTAATAAAATAAGAAAATCAGATTTAGCAAAGCAGAAGCAATGAAAGTTTAGGAGAATTGTATTAGTTTGATTGACTTAGTTGATTGGTCTAGGGATTTTAGAAAATCGATTAACTAGAGTAGGGAATATAGTTAGGGTTTTGGAAATCAGGAGAATACTAGGGCTAGGATATAGAGATATTGATTGAGATCAATAGATATTATATTACTTGAAGATCTCAAGAATAGCGAAGGAAATAAGAACTAGAATTAAAAGGATTCAAAATTCAACAACTAGAGTAGGAACTAGAAGTAGAATTTGAAATTAGAATTCTTTAATTAAAGGACCTAGAAATTAGATGTAAAATTAGAGACTACCAAATAAGGGATAACTGGAAGGAAACATACCTTTTTTATTTATTTTTATTTTTAAGAGAAGAAAAGCTTTATTAAGAAACAGAAAATAATAAAAGGTTACGTACCTTTTCTTGAATTAATAGAGTCATCATTGTACTCATTCCCAACCAAGGAAATTGATTGAGAAGAAACCCCGATGAGACAAAATGTTTTGAGAAAACCACTAAAGTAAGCCAAAACTTTGGGAAACTTTATTCATATTACAATGTGTTGGGTAACTTTTTTATTTTTTTTTTGAAATTGGTAACAGTAAGATTTTCATTGAATTAAACAGAAGTGTACAAAAGGAGTGGGAAAGAGAGCTTCTTATTTGAAACAGAACTGTTCTAAAGATTCTTTAAATAGTTGTACAGTCAAATTGGTCAAACTGGTCTAAGATTCTCTGTGAAATTAAATTAGAAACCTAAAAGAATTTGGACTTGGTCTAGCTGCACCACATTAGAGATCATATAGTTCAGCTGCATCATAGAAAAACTTCTATTGCTGTACCACTTTCTCATTTTCCATACATATCAAATAAACATGTGGAGAGAATACCACTTATTCCTTGTTTGCATCATGTTCTCAATGTTGACCTTCTTGTGGGCAAGGAGCAAGATTTCGATTTTGATGCATATTTTGCTTTGGGGATGTAGGGTGTAACGTCTCAAGTCCCAACAGGGGAGTTATGGAAAATTTTCTGGAATGTTTTGAAATAGTGGAAAAAATTGTGGAAATTTCGCTATTAATTGCAGTTAAAGTTTTAATGAAATTTCAGGGAATATTAAGATAAGAACGATTACATACCCAAAAAATCTATAAAAATCATCTATGTATAAGTTAATCACATAGTTTAGCAAATGGCTACTAAACATGTCAAATCGCATGATAGCCTTACTATATATTTGATCTTAAATTCTTCTTTTTGTCAACAAAATTTACATATGTAAACAAATTTTATATAAAAACCTACGCAAAACTTTACCTAGCCCATAACTCTAATTTATATATATATATATATATATATATATATATATATATATA
>JAOXJP010000008.1:12220598-12240291 GCA_025762735.1 Platanus orientalis | reverse complement strand
ACTGTAAGTAGTATGATGCAACATCACTTGCATGGTTGGACCGGAGGTATACACTGTGGAAGCCCAAGCCCAGGAGCAAAGGACCTAGGAGGTACTAGCCGTGGGGGGGGGGGGGGGGGTACATTTTTTATTGGGTTATTCTATGAAGGCCTTTTGTGTGAAGTTTTAATGGGTTTTATGTTTGGAATATTCCTATATAATAAGGCCTAAGGGCCAAGGGTAGTTTAGAAAGTTTCTTTACGGGTTTATTTGACTTTTAGAGGTGTCAACAGGGGGTCCACATGGGCTGGTCGATAACCTCTCCCTTTTAGTTGTTTATTTTGTTTGTTATTAAGTGTTTCTAATGGTTTAAAGTTTCCATTCTTGGAAACTTCTAAAATCTTGGTATTTTGGGTCTATAAACGAGTGGACTGATTTCTCCCTAATCCTAATCTCTTTTCTCCTCTCCCATAACCCCACGCCCTCTTCTCTTCCTCTCTTCTATAGTCCCTCACGCCTGCTGCTCTTTTCTACACATTCCTTCTTTTCCAAATTTCATCAATCACACACACACACGTTCTGTCTCCCTTCCCCTCCTATTATTTCTATCTATATCTCCCACAAAAGTCTACACTTATCAGAGTTTTATATGCACAATTTTCTGTTCAATTTTGGAACAAGGAATCTTCAACCAACAAAGGATTTCCTGGACTGCATACATCACTCATCTCGTAGGTCTATTTGTTTCAGGTATTTTTGCTTGATTTAAGTCCAAATTTAGGTTTTTAAATCTATCAAATTCTTCAAAAATCTTTGTTCTAGTCTTTTTTTCTTCAAAAATCTTTGTTCTAGTCTCTTTTTTTTTCGTCCTTAAATCTCATTTTCCTAAATTTATCCAAAATTTTCTGAAAATATATACAAACAGCTCAAATCGCCCCACCTGGTATAGGGCTTTTATTCGATCTTTCTTTAGGGTTTTATTCCTCTAAATCAAAGCTTTAAAAGCCCTCAAACTCCCCTTTGAAATACATTAAATTTTCTCTTTAATTAGACAATTTTTCAAATCTGGATTTGAAAACCTCCATTAAAAGAGCTTGAAATTTTTTTAATTTGAAGATTTGCCCTATCAAATCAAGTCTGAATTAGATGAAATTTGAACTCCCAAGACCCTTAAACAAAGCAGAACTGATCTGGAAATTTTCATAATTTTCTGACACGTGACAAAGGTATTTTGGTAATTTTACCTAATTCTACCAAAATTACAGAATTGCCCCTGGTCCAAAAATTGGACTTTTTTTTAATTTCTGAGTTTACTTTCTTCAAAGTGCAACCCTTTCCCATACTGTTCTGCATCATAGTATCACGCCACCTTTCCCTTGTGTATCTCTAAAATCATCAGCTTGGCCCATTTGGTTCTAGAGGGACTTGTCAATGAACGGGGCTATCTAACAAAAATTTGATGCATTGTGAACCTCATCAACTTTGTATATATGTACTCTACTGTAATCGATTTTCTGTTATCGTTTCGGAACTCTCTCTCTCTCTCTCTTTTCTTTTATTCTTTGGTTTGAATCCGTTTCCGTTTCTATGCCCAAGAAGCTTGAAAGGTCATTACACAGTGCCGACCCCCATATTTTTTTATGAATACAAAGGAGGAAGAAATACAAAGGAAGAAAGAAAGATACATGAATGAAAGCAAAGAACAAGCACAGAAAGAAAAGGGGGGGCAGGGGGAATGAGCTCGACTCTTATAAAACACTAAGACAAAGACGTATCCATGATGCTACCCAATGAGCACCCATCAAAGTTTAGCTTCAAGTCAAATCCCAAAGGTGGAATCCAACGATGTGTAACTTGCAGAACATAAGGAGCGGAGTTGATAATATTTAAAAGATCCCTGATGAGTGTGTCAAACGTGGTCCCCTTAAATAAGACTTCCTCAAAAGCCCAATGTGCCACCCGAATGGAAATGGTCTCGATCACCTGCCGGATGTTTCTCTTATTATCTCGAAAAATTATTTGATTTCACTCTTCCCAAATTGTCCAAACGACTACTATGGAATGTATTTCTGTATGAATTTGCCCCTCTTACCAAACAGAGCCAAGGACCACATCCACAATAAGTCAATAATATCCTAGGGAAAAGCTATAAAAACACCAAAGATATTAAGAAAATAATACCAAATCTCACGCACAAATTGACAATGAATAAATGGTTTACCAATCCTCCCTCCTGGAGACATAAATGACAAACATGACGAAAAAGGCCCCATCCTTTCCGACATTAAAGCATATCACTTGTGTTCACACTTTTGTGGGTCACCTCCTAGCATAGAGCCTTATATCTTAGCAGACTATGCATGTTCCACACAGTCTTTGCAAGAAAACAAGAATGAAGGACTTGAGGAAAAACATGATTTTTTTTTTTTTTCCTTCGATGAATAAGAAAAGCATGAGAAATGAGGAGATTTTGAAATGAAGTGGGGATGTATAGACCATTTGAGAAAGGAGACCATATACGGGAATCTGAGACAAATGGGTCCATGAATACATCAGATAGGTAAGTGAATATAGAAGAAGCCTCTTCAATTTCGAAATCTGTTCACCCATGCCAAAAACCTTAAGTCTTAGGCCAACTTAGAATCAAGAGATACCACCAAATAGTAACTCGTGATTGGAAAGAATGAAAGCTCTCCCCACTACACAGCCTCCCAAAATATGACTTTATTACCTCTACCCGGATCGTATCAAACATTTGAGGAAAACTAGAGGTATATTTTACTAATGTTCTTCCAAGGGCACAATGTTAGAACTCTCCCATCAGGAAGAGAGTCCTAACTATTTGGGAGAAAACCATAACGATATTACCAAATACCAAAGACTACCGATCCCCGAGGAAATCTCCATAACCACTTTGCTAAAAGAGCATCATCTTGAATTGTGATGTGGCTCAAACCTAGCCCTCCTTTTTCAACTGCCCTACAAAAAATCTCCCATTTGACAAGATGATCCTTCCCTGAGTCGCCTGGTTCCCAAAGAAAGCCCCTTTGTAATTTCTCAATTGCTTTAGCCACTCTAACTAGGGCCTTGAAGATTAATAGATGGTAAGTTGGAAGATTGGAAAGGGTTGACTTAATAAGTGCAATTCTACCACCCAAAGAGATGTAATTTTTCTTCCAAATATGGCTATCAACTAAGGCTGAGCATGGGCTCGGGCTAGCCTGACCCAGCCCGAAAGTTGGCGCAAATGACCCGGCCCAAGCTAGGCCCGATAAGGGCCCGGGCCCAAGTTGAAAGCCCGAACTTTATTAGGGCCAGGCTCCGGTTTACCTCGGGCCAACCTAAGGCCTGGCCCGAAGCCCGAATTATATAATTAATGCAAATATATATATATATATATGCACACACACACACATACATTTATACATATATAGATAAGTATACATATATACATGTATGTATATGTGTATGTGTGTGTGAAGAAAATGTCCTATGATAAAAAAGTATCTTTAGCGTAGATGGTAAATTATAAGTTGACAAGGGTGTGTTAAGGGTTAAAAAAGTCCACAAAAGAGTTGAGATGAAAAAGTAGGTGTCCAAAAAGAGACATCAAAGATTGTGTTTTTTTTTTAATTAATGGGTTGTGGGCTGGCCCGAGCCCGGCCTGAAGCCCGATAAAATAACTAGGGCTAGGCTTGGGTTTAAAGTTTCTAAAAAATTTTGGGCCTGAGCCCAGCCCGAGCCCGAGCCCGAAATTACTATGGTGGGCCAAGCCTTGAGCTTACCTTGGCCCGGCCCGAGCCCGGCCCATGCACACCCCTAAAAGCCATAGTTCATATCTACAAGTATCTCGATCTAACTCCAAAACGTCTAAAGGAATTTCTTGTTGGGGTCCATAGGCTTTTTAGGAGAAAGGATAGTAGGATACTTCCCATGGCTTACTCGAGATCTTTTAAGGTTCATAGTAAGATGTCGTTTAAAATTCCAACCAGTGTTGAACTGGATGAAGGGTATGCGGAAAAAGGGGAAAGATGAACAATTTCTTAAGCCATAATCAATGACTAAGAAGGATTTCTTCAATTGAACCGTCACTACATTTCTAAACAAAATATTCTTTTGTTTTTGTTTTTTCGTATTTTTAGCAGTGGTGACCACCATGGTTGGTGTCTAAAAATCCCTGAGGGTGGATTGTATCCGGTCCTCTTAACTAACGCTCCTCTCCACCCCCTGTCAAGCATGGTTTTAAAACTCGGTCGATTCTGAGTCGGATCGGCTTATCCAACTTGGAATTAGCCGGGACCGGTCCGATCCTAGCCATCAACTCGCTCCTTGTAATGGATCGGCTGGTTTGAGTCGTGAATCTGTCTGGATCGGCCGACCCGAACCAAAATGCCTGTTTTGAGCTCCAAAACGTGGGAAACCCAAAGAGAATTTCCTTGATCTCTTCTTCACTTAGTTTCTCATCTCTAACCCCTTTTTCTTCAATTTTTTTCAAAATCCACATTATATCACCTCATTTGCATACCACTTGCATTATTTGAAGATCAAAACAAGCTTTTGGGGGCATTTTTGCAAAGATCAAATTCAAAAAGAGGGTTTCTTCTTTCAAGAACTCATGAACACATTCAAGGTAGATTTCAAGCTTTATTTGTTTCATTTTTTTTTGCATGAAATCAATAGAAAAACATAAATAGAACATAGATCTCATGTTTTTTTGGCAAAAAAAATGAGATCTATTTGTTTTTTAGAGATCAAACCCCATTTTTGGGGGAAAATCCCAAAATTCCAAAAAATGAAAAAAAATAAGAAAAAATTATCTAATGAATGAATCACCTAAGTTATGTTATATTTGTGGATTTTGCATCAAAATCCATTAATTTCAAGTTAGATTGTATTTTTTGGAAAAAAAATATTAATTATTTAAATATTCCAAAAATAAAATAATAATTATTATATGAGCTTTTTTTTCACAAATCATGATAGATGTATGACTTTGAAAATAAATGCTAGGAAATGTCCTCAATATTTTTCATATAAATGTTGTTTTGTGGTTTTAAACTTTTTGAAAATAAAAAAAAATATGTAAGAATTCTTTAAAAATTAAAAATAAGTTTTCTTTCTAACTAATATGAAAAATGTAGTTATGGGAAGTTATGCTATAATTATTTAACGTATTGTTTGGCTCCAATTTGAAATATATATTATTTGATTCTATAAATATTGGTTAGGAACATAGTTTTTGTTCTTACTTGTTCTTTTTTGTTATTGTTATAAAACATAGTTATTGTGTTGTGTGGTCATAAAACATAGTTATTATTTGTTATTGTTATTTATTTATTTTGCAGATGGCTTCAAAATCATCAAGTGGTAGTGGTATGGGTAGACAACCAGATGTTGGTTGGAAATATTGTGAACCATTAACTGCAGATAAAAAGAAGGTGCAATATAAATTTTGTAGAAAAGTGATCAATGGGGATGTGTTTAGACTGAAACAACACCTCGCACACATAAGGGGCCAAGTGGTATTCTGTCATGAAGTCCCAAAGGAAATTATGCTCTTTATGCAGGATCATCTACATAAAGGGAAAGAGCTAAAGGAAATTGAGGCTTAAAGAAAAGCTATAATAGAGGAGGGGTTGATGCCAAGGGATGAAGAAGATGAATACGCACGAGTTGTTGGAGGTGAAAAGAATATTGATGATGGAAATCTTGGAAGGGCATGCAAAGAGAGTAAAAAAATGTTTGAGTTTGAGGAGAGGCACAAGAATTCGGTGTCTGGCCCTCCCACAGGTATGGGATCACAGACAATATCATCCTGAGGGTAGTTCACACCCCAATCTTGGACGAACTGCTAGTGTTAGACATCTAATTGACTTAGAAAGGGATAGGGCAAGAAAAGAATTTGAGAAATCTGCATCTAGAGATGGCAAGATTTAGATCCATCTGTACTGAGAAAAGATGGGGTTAAGCAAAAGCGGTTGAAAGATATATTCAGTAAGAAGAGGTTTAATGCGGTGGGGAGTGATATATGTAAATGGATGTTGCATGCTATTGTGCCTTTTAATACACTTAAGACTCCTTATTTTCATAAAATGGTTGATACCATTGCAGAGGCCGAACCTGGTATTAAAGCTCTTACCCCTTACCAGATGAGCGGTCATTTCCTACAACAAGAAGTTGATGAATTAAAGGACTATATCAAAGGACTGAGAAAGAGTTGGCCTAAGTGGGGTTGCACCATCATGTGTGATGGGTGGACATCTAAAACCAGGAAATCATTGGTTAATTTTATGGTGCACTCAAATCGCCAAATGATCTTTTATAAATCATAAGTCAGTGGACACAACGGTCACTCTAAAACGAAAGAGTATCTTTTTAGACTTATGGGCAAAGTTATGGATGAGATAGGGGAAGAGAATGTTGTCCAAATTGTGATAAATAATGAGGTTGTCTTTAAGGCTGCAGGTGAGTTGTTAATGGATAAGAGAAAACACTTTTATTGGACCCCTTGTGCTACACACTGTATTGACTTGAAATTGGAGGATATTGAAAAGATGGACAAAGTAAAAGAGACAATAAAAAATGCCAGAAAAATTACATCTTTCATTTATAACAATATGGCAACAGTGAATAAAATGCGAGAATACACGAAAGGTCAGGATCTCCTACGCCCTATGATTACCATATTTGCCACTGAACACGTGGCAATGGATAACCTTATTAGACATAAGACGGCTCTCCAACATTGTTTTTTTGATGAAAATTTTAAAAAGTCATTGGGAGATAAAGATAAAAAGAAGAAGAAAGCTCTTGAAGATATCTGCATTATCGTACTCACGGATGATTTTTGGATGAAAGCAGAAATTGTTTGCAAGGTGATGGAGCCTTTAGTGAAGCTTTTAAATGTAGTGGACCAAGATAACAAGCCAACAATGTCAATTATTTTTGAATCAATGTGTAAGGTGAAATTTTGTCTTCAAGATACGTTGCATAGTCCCGCACAATATCTAAGAATTATTGACATAAAGTGGAACAAAGCATTTCACAATGACTTGCATGTAGCTAATAAGATTTTAAAATGGTGTTTTATATGTATTATTTACTTAATAGTTTAACTTTCATTATTATTTTCATGATCTAACTTTATCAATTTTGTATGATAGCTTACTTTCTTAACCTAAATTTTCAATATGAACACAATTTGGCATACAATGATGAAATATAGGTTGTAATAAAAAGGGTTATAATAAGAATATAACCATCTTTCATAAAATAAGATGCAGCCATACGACATGTAAGTTGTTTTATTCCATATTTGTATTTATAGTTAGTAAAGATGTGCATATTATGTTAGATATTATAATTTTCAATTGATATTGTCATCTTACCTACTTATAGGTTAGAGCCTTTACTGAGGCCTAAGGAGAATTAGGTTCTCGTCTTGTGGAGCGGGCTCGAGGGACATGTCAGCCAGGTCTATATAAAATTAATATGATTTAATGATTCTAATAAGTGTAATATTCTTTTTCTAATGATTCTAATAAGTGTAATATTCATTTTCTTTATAGCTGATTGGTGGGACTTATATGGAGAGAGTCTCCTCGAGTTGAAACTTATTGCTATGAGTGTCCTTAGCCAGATGTGCTCATCTTCAGGCTACGAGAGGAACTGGAGCACGTTCTTACTCATTCACACTCGACCAAGAAACCGTCTCAAGATAAAGAAACTGCATCACCTGGTATTTGTGCATTATGACATGAGGTTAAAGATTCGTAATTTAGTTGATAGGACTGCAGATGATGACTACTACAATCCAATTGATCTGAGTCATATCTTTGAGGCAAATAACCCTATAGACACTTGGATTCGTGAGGGTGAAGAACCATTGTTTGATGGACAGGATACAAATTGGATTGAGAGAGAATTAGACAAAGGAGGGAACCAAGTGGGGGATAACAACAATATTAGAGAAGAAGAATATAATGAAATATATAGTGAGATGCATGCAGAGTTTTATTCTAATTATATTTCAAGAGTTAATGAGGGTGCTGAGTATATACATGGTGTTGGTAGTGGTAATGCAACTACTACAGGAACCACTATTGGAGAAGATGATGATGATGATGATATTAGTAGTGGTGTTGGTACTGGTGTTGGTGGTACTTCTGAAATTGTTGTTAATTTTGGACCTTGCAGTTTTACAGAGTATGATGACCACTTTATTTCTATTCAAGACACAAATCATGGCATCCGACCTCAAGATCGGTCTAGAAAAGGCAAAGAGACCCAAGATCATGATGGTAGAAGACATGGTTTTGGGACCTATGGGTACACAGATGTTGAGGAGAGGTTGCGTTTGATGAAGATGAGTAATTTATTTTGTGAGAGATTTGATCAGTTTTATCCATTTGGTATTAGTAGTAATCACCCTGGACATGCCCGGCATGAGCAATCAGAGAGTTCATCAACAGATTTCAGTCACATACAATCATTTTCACCATATCCACAACCAGTGGAATCATTTCCACTATTTTTACATTAAGGAGACTTTGAGTTTAGGGGACCTTCTCAATCATTATCAATTCCACAAATTGATCCAAGGCTTGTAAACAGTGACTTTGGAGAGTCTTCTCAATCATTCTCGCATCCACATTTTCCACGATATAATCCAAGGCTTGTAAACAGTGACTTTGGAGAGTCTTCTCAATCATTCTCACATCCACATTTTCCACGATATGATCCAAATCTTGTAGAAACTGGCTTTGGAGAAGAATCTTTCCAATCATTCTCTCATCCACAACCAGTATCAATACTTGAATATATACCTCCTCAACATCATGATCAAGAGAATCTTGTTAGAGAGTTTACAAGTTTTTTTTTTTATGATGGAAATCAATACTCACTTCGTCCAACACTATATCGTGAGGAGTATCGGACTAGAGATACGGATGATGAAAATGTTGGTGTCCCCATTCCACCACACCGTTTATGGTGGAAATAGTGATTCATCATAGATATGTCTACAAGTTACTACCATAGGTATGTTATTATCTTTAATTTTTTATGTAGATAAATTACTTAGGTAGGTTCCCATGGATTCATGGAGGATCATCTTATTGACTCATGGTCTCTAAAAAACAAGAAGAATAACAAAGATTACTTTTTTATGTCATATTTATTAAAAGATTAATTATATACTATTTTTTCTTTTTTGAGTTTTTTCTATGTGTTATTATGCAAGTAGTTGTTATGAGAATCTTCATTGTCAAGGTTGTACTAGTAAAATGAAGAAACATTTGTCTACGATGGAAGGTAATTAATTTATTATCTAAGTACAAAGTTTATATGATGTAGAACATATACACATGATCATGATCTTGATATGATGATCAATATCCAATCACTGTATTAATTTTTTTTCTTCTTTTAATTGTGGTATTAGGTCAAGAAATCGGAGTTTGGGCCTTACTAACTTGCTGAGAGGAGGGAGAGACTTGCTTAATAAATTTATATTTTGTTTTATAGTTTGTAATGCGGTAAACAATAGTGATTTAGTTAATACTTAATAGTTCTAGATTTCTAGTACTAGTTTAGTTTAAATTGTTATGTTTTTTACTCTAATGTTGACTGTATCAGACCACATCTTTGTTATTACGTAAGATGGTGCCAAAAATATGTTTAAATGGCTTATCTTTTCAAAAAAAAATCCCAATCATATTTATATATTTTTTGGGATTTTTCATTTTTTTTTCTTACAAAACAATTTTTGTTTTTAGTTTTTTTTTGCACCGAATCAGTCAACTTAACTCGGAATCGGTCTGACTCAGTCGATCAAACTTGGGAATTGGTCAGGACCGATTCCGAGCTTTTAATCCATGTGGCCAATTCTTCACACACACCATTGGAAAACGAGGCAATTTTTAGTGAAAAAAAATGGAAACAGCCATTTGATTTCAATTATGATATGGTTTTTGCTAAAAAAAATGATGATAATAGAGGTGAATAATACAAGGGAGAGGGAGACCCATTTTGAGGCGAAAGTGAGATGAACTTTGAGATCCTTTCAGTTTGGATCCTCTCTGGCATGTTATGTCTTGTTGGGACTTGTCTAGCCTAACAGGTCGATACGACACCAAACTGAGTGGTTTGGATCTTTTTTTTCGGTTTTGGTGATGTTTCTAGCCTAATAGGCTAGACAGGTCCTAACAAGCCATAAGGAAGCCGGACAGGATCCAAACCGAGATTCTTTGGGTTATATATTTTGAACACGTTGAGATGATGTCACTAGTATCTAGGTATGTGCATTTCATCCCAAGGAGAATCGATTTGGATAAGATTTTTTTTTTTTTTATAAATTCAATTTGGATAAGTCTGTTGAATAATTGGAATTATCAAACAAATAGAAGAGAGCATTAGGTTGTATTTGGTAACATTCCAATTGATTCAGCTCTTGAATCTTAGTTCTAGATTTGGCCAAGAATGCATTCTATGGAAACAATTCCACAATCACAAAGGCATTTGATTTGACAGAAAATTAAAGGGAATAAAAAAAGAAATATAAATGAAGTAAAAAAAGAAATACATTTAAGAAAAATAAAAAGGACAATCCCAATGCACAAGGTTCCCCTTACTGCAGGTTTTGGGGAAGGTTAAATGTGTATAGCCTTACCCTGCAAATAGAGAGAGGCCAAAGAATCATCATTTTGTAACTCTAAAAAAGTGACACCAAAAAAATAGATTTTTGGAGTGAAATCCGTTAAACGATTTTGACAATAGCATACAACTTTTGTGGATTCTTTGGAGCTTCTAGGAATCATTCTTTTGGAGTGCTACAAAACACAGCTTTAATGACCCTTAGCCATGTGGGGCCATCAAGGATCCCTGATCCCATGACCCACATTTTTAACCATAATGTTGGGTTAATGTCTTGTATTCAACCCGAGATATAACCCGGGATGATGATTCGAAAAACCCAAATATGACCCAAAAAATTGGCGAAGGTGAGCAAAGCGAATCCTTCTTTGTTGACCCGTTTTGTATCCGCTTTGGGGTCCGGATCCGACCCATGCAGATTAGGGTTTTGGGGTATATATATTTAGGGTTTTCTCGATTTCCATGTCGTCGCACTGTTCATTGTAATCTCTGTTCTTCGATCATAGTGAAAGCTCTTCTCCGTTTTTGCCCATGGACGTAGGCTTCAAAGCCAAACCACGTAAATCATCTTGCTCTTATGGTGTGATTGCTTTCTACTTTATTTTCTCTCTTCTTGTTTGTTGCATACGATCATAGATCTAAGTTTCTGTATAATAGTTTATGTTCGTCTTCTTCTCCTTCTCTTTTAGCCTTTACTTTTTTGGATGTTTCAATGGCCTCTACCTCCACTTTCTCTCTTTCTCCCATAGAAGTCTTCTTTTAGAATTAGGGTTTGGTTGTGTTGCTATTTTCGTTTCCCATCTTCATCTGTGGGTTTTGAGGTTCATGTAAGAATTATTTTATACTCTGTTTAGATTCGTTAAAGTAAAATTTAGGGCCTTAGTTATATATGGATCCGGTTGGCTTGAATTCTTTGTTATATTCGCTCAATTGATGACTCTTAACATCTTCCGTTTACATTCATTTGCGAATTGACGGGATTTCCAATCCGAGTTGCCTTATTTTCTATCTTATAGTGCATATTTTAGAGAATTGTTGTACTTTTTTCTGACTTTTTAATTCTTAATGGTAAGATATGCATTCATGCAAATTGTTGGGCTTGGCTTCCCACATCAGTATTTTGTTTGTGTGATTCTTAGTACAATTGTTAAAGATTTTAATTGGGCATTATGACTACACAAAAATGATTTGAATGAATACTCACATATCTTCTTGCAATTAAAGCTCCCATGAAGCCTTTAGATTTATGTATTCGTAAAATTAAAAAAAAAGGAGTCTTCAAAATTCTATTGCATTGATTCTGCTAATTAGATTACTTGTACATATTAAACACACATTGGATTCTAACACTCCAATGGAAAGCTTTAGTTGGCAAATATTACTTGTCCATGTTAGGTTTTTCTTCAAATATTACTTAGGTTTTTCTTCAATCCCATCTTTTTTAATTGCTCTAAATGGTTTCTTTCAGGATGTTGCAGTCAAGGTATTCTCCAAGCAAGAATATTCGGATGATGTGATACTTTCCTTCAGACAAGAGGTTGTTTTTCAAGTCAAAATTAAGACTGTTTACCAAATTTTTGAATATCTTTTTCTACAAGAACCTCTCCTGTTAGGCCCCAAAGTCCACAGCCTTTTACATTTTAGTGTTATTTATTTTTATTTTAATCTTAACATTTTTTTTTTGTTTCTGTTCACAAAATTAATAAGTTAACCTTAGTATCTTAGTTGATATTTCAAATTCTTCAGTGTTTTATCATACAGCTATTCCATATGTGCCTGCTTCCTGAATATTTTGAGAACTTCTGGGGAACTGCTACATTCTGTTTCTTCTCCTGTTCCAACTTTTTAAACTAAGATATGTAGAGGTCAAGTGTGTGAATTATTTACCAGTTCCATCCTGAAAGTTACAAGAAAACTTTAGGAAGAGATAGTCTCTTCCTCTATGGAAATTCTCTGCTCTACATTGCAATTCTCAAGACAACAAGATTGTTAGACACTTGTTACTACATATAAACCACTTCATTTAGCATAAAGGTTGAGGATACAAATAAGGGTTTAAGTGACATTACTTATGATGTGTAAATTTTTTATTATATAATATGTGAGAAGTAGTGTTTATGGAAACACTCCTTAAGCTTACAACCCTGATCACTATAAATATGAAAGTGATCTGGAGAGAGTGGATTAGTATATAATTCCATTACATAGTAATAAATGGTTATAGATCCATTACTAATGACTACCATGACATTAACATTTGACAAAGACTACTTGGACAAAAACTTTCAAAAGACGTCTAAAACAAGGATTCAATATGATTTATGCATTATTTACTCAAGTTATGATTTACATAGTTACATGCTATTGAAACTCTAGAAAAAGCTTTGCACTAAGATTTTTAACGGTTGCTTGAATTGAAGAAGGATTTTGTCTGAAGTTGAAACATAAAAGAACTTGTTCCTCCTACTATATTAGGACATAATTGTCAGCGTATTACACATTCTATTGTTTTTTCAACCATTTATTTGTTTTGCTTGCTTTTCTAATGGGCTTATTTGTGAATTACTTGAGGGTATTTTTAATCATATTGCAAATTCAACTTTTCTCTTATAAAAATTGATTAACTTTCAAATCATCCTCAGTGAACATTTTTGTGTTTTTGTTTTTTCTATCTTATTATTAAAGCATTGACATGGGATTTTGGTCTGATGATAATTTTATTAATGAAGGTATCACTTATGAAGAGGCTTCGACATCCAAATGTACTACTCTTTATGGGCGCAGTAACTTCACCTCAGCGTCTTTGCATTGTTACAGAGTTCCTCCCACGGTTCATTTTCCACTTTTCCTTATGAAAACTTCAAAATTGGGAGCAATATGAGTCATGTTTCCTGTGTCTTACCTGTATGACAGTACTTACTGTTCTGAATTTTTCTTTTATTTCTATTTGCTTAGTTTTGGTGTAACTTAAATCCTATTTACATCATTATACTTCTTGGCTTACATTTGTTTTGTTTTGTTTTGTTTTTTGTTTTTTGTGTCTTCAATGCAGTGGAAGTTTGTTTCAGTTGCTTCAACGGAACACAACTAGACTAGATTGGAGGCGGCGTGTTCACATGGCTTTGGATATTGTATGGCTACAGTTTATATATATGAGAGTATCATTTCATTTAGATGAAAAGGGTAATGGTATTGTATAATTTGGCAGTGCTTATCATATGGTATAATCTGACAACACTTATCAGATCATATGCTAGTACACCATGCCATTCTACTTGAATGTATTAGATATTATATAAACATATGTGTATGTATATGTATATGCTTTAATGTTTGCATACATATACATGTATTTCTTCATTTATTCGTGTGTGTCTGTGTCTATATGTATGTATGTCTGTATCTGTGCATGTATATTTCCTATGGTATTTTTTATTAATGCTTTAAAAATGTTTTACAATTGAGATTACATCATACTGCACCAGACCAGAAACATTATGTACAATTTTCCATCTCTCTTGTCCTGGTGTTTGACAGTAAAAAATGTCATACCCAAGAAAAGATGGATGAACATTCTTACTCATCAATAGTTTTTTATGGTCTCAGATTTTTTTGTTTCTTATAAAATTTCAGAATATCCTCCTTAGACAGTATATTGATTTATGACAAATAAGCCCCAAAATGTCTCGCTTTATGCATATACCCATTCCTCTTCTATTAGATTTATCTTTAATACAATGGTGCTACTTATCAGAATATGAATTTATTTTGGGTGCTACTTTCTAATGCATCTTCTTGTGGTGATATTAAGCTTTGTTTGTACATTGTTCTCTTTAGTTTTGGAATAAAAGATGAAATAATAGGTTCAAAGTTGTTTTATCTTTCCCCCTAAACATGTAATTTGGATAAATCTTCTCTTACACTATTGGTTATACGTTATTTTCTTGTCTACCCTTCTACAGGTACGGGGTATGAACTATCTTCATCACTTCAACCCTCCTATCATCCATCGAGATTTGAAGTCATCAAATCTTCTAGTTGATAGGAACTGGACTGTGAAGGTCTGCCTTATTTCTATGTGAAATTTTCCTTTAATGTTTTTTTTCTCTCTGTTCTCTTTTATCTTTATTTCCACTTGAAGATTGTCATTTAATCACTTCAACTTTTTGTCTTTTGTTTTATTAGGTTGGTGACTTTGGCCTCTCACGTCTCAAATGTGAGACATACCTAGCAACCACTGGGAAAGGAACGGTATATAACACGGCATTTTCTTGAAGTAGCACTTGTACCTGTATCAAACTTCTTTGTTCAGTGTCAACATCTTCTGATGTGGGGGCTTTATAATATTAAAGTACTTATTTGATAATTTACTATTTTGTAGCCACAATGGATGGCCCCGGAGGTTCTTCGTAATGAGCCTTCAGATGAGAAGTAGGTCCAAATCCATGTGTTGCTTTATTACTGGGATATATTTGATTCTTTTGGTTTAAGGTCTCATAAATGATTCTTAAAACTCAAAAATATTTCTTTTTTGTCTTGTGGAAACTTTAAGGTCTGATATATACAGCTTTGGGGTAGTACTGTGGGAGCTTGCCACTGAGAAGATCCCTTGGGATAATCTCAACTCAATGCAGGTATCCTTCTATTTTGTAAGATGTATTCATATTCTGTGGAATAACGTTTATGCATTTACTAGTATTCCATGGAACTAGTCAAAAAAAAAAAAAAAAAAAAAGAAGGAATGTTTGGGGAAATAGACCCAATCTAAGTTACCAGCAAAAAAGGTGGAGAACCTTCTGATTTGAATGCCGTAAGGAATCACTGGTTCTCTACAAAGTTGGAGAGTGATGCCCTGCAGCCCTCTCGGCCCCCTTCTTTATTTGTCTATGAAGATTGTATGTGCACGGATGTTGCACATACCATAGGGATGCAGTACATAAATCTTTCATATCCTTACCCGAAATATTTGCAGTTCCTTTGAATATGGATGCAATGGAGTAATTTAATAGTTAGCCAGTGGTCGGTTGGTGTGGGGCGGGAGGGGGGGCAGTATCTTATATAGAATGTTTTCAACAAATCAGTTTTTACACGAGTGTTTTGTCTTCAGGGCATAATTCTAACTTTATTTTCTTCGGCATCAGTTTGAACAGGCCAGTCAATCTATTGATTGTATAAGAAAAAAAATCTTTCAGTAATCATTCCACGCTGTTTAGCATAGCAGATATTAACTATTATTAGTTCTTGGTTGGTTTCTGCAGGTTATTGGAGCTGTAGGGTTCATGAACCAACGGCTAGAAATCCCACAAGATTTGGATCCACAGTGGGCATCTATAATTGAGAGCTGCTGGCATAGGTGCATATTACAAGCTATGTCTTTTAACCATTCTGAATTTCTCACTTTTTCCTCCTTCACACCACCCAAGATAAACCTTTTAGTATCTGAGCATTTATTAGCCACCCCACATTATGTGTCATCTAATTTGGTAATACAGAGGTAAACTGAAACCACCAATAAATACTTGGTATAATAGAAAGGAACTTGGATTAATAGGTCCGGATGTCCAGCTTTGCCTCATCCATGCTGTACATTCAGTGGGTTTCCTACCTGCTATTCCTTCCATTCTAGTCTTAAACTAACTCTGATTGAGTTATCCTGACGATCAGATTTTTTGCATTTATTTTGCAAGTTAAAAAAAAATGTGGTTGATGTTTCAAAGCATGTCTACAGATCAGATTGCTAGATTCGTATGTTTAGCTTGATTTTGGACTAGGAATTAACCTGGATAAGACTCATCTGATACTGGGTATGGAAACTTTTGATGTCAGCCGTGTTTGTGGTAGGGAGGTAGAAATTTTGTGGGAAAGTGTCGATGTTCAGACCTATGCAATGATTTAATAAAAAGTGAAACCTAAATGTAACTATTTACAATTGTGAGGTGGGGTGTTTATTCTTTATCATGCATTTAGGTATTATAAAGGTTGGGATAAGGCCTTGTTGTTGTTCCATGCATTTGGGTATAAAGATTATGTTGCATTGGATGATTATTCTACTTGTAGCTTGATCTTATGTTTTAATCTTCAATTTGACAAACAGTGAGCCACAATGTCGACCAACATTCCAGGAGCTGCTAGAAAGGCTTAAAAGTCTACAGAGACACTATTCCATTCAATCCCAGGCAAATCGCTCCACCCCTGGAGATACCATGCAAAAACTGCTATAATCTGAACATCCAACAACCAAAGGCTACACCCAGGTGTATACC
Organism: Platanus orientalis; assembly: GCA_025762735.1. Lineage (NCBI taxonomy): Eukaryota > Viridiplantae > Streptophyta > Magnoliopsida > Proteales > Platanaceae > Platanus > Platanus orientalis. Next base: position 12,223,396 of record JAOXJP010000008.1, on the reverse strand, counting down.
TTTGTATATTTTAGGTTGAATCATCTCTTGACCACCAGACTAACTGTGATAAGAGTTACATAATATCTTTCATGCTTTAGCATTTGGTTTTGGTATTGCCCGCAGAAGCAGCAGCTACATTTTATCTGCATCCACCATTAGTGGCAGATAGCTTCCATAACTTCCATGAACAGTTGCAGGTGTCCAAGGGTAAACCCGCAGCTGACCTGCATATTTTGCTGTTTATTTGGTGGTTGGTGAGTCTGTTTTACCTTCAACGTAGAAAAAAAGGAGGGGGAGGGGGGGAATGGTTGAAGGATGTATATATATATATCATTCATATAAGCTGCCTAATTTTGATGGTGATGGATGATTGTGCTATGTTTTGATCTCGGAAAACATATCAATAGGCAGAGTAGTTGGTGTTTGTAATTTGATTCATTTGATTTTGGATCATCTCATTAACCTTTTGTAATTTATCTGGGAGAATATCAAAGATACCAGTCAAAATGCTGAATAATCGCTCTCCACTTTCCTTTCATCTTGATTTTTGGATTTGGCTAGACATATTTTTTCTGTTGGCACGTGTATAAGAATTATCTTTTGCTTTACATGTTGCGAGTTAATTCTAACCAGCTAGGCAGTGACTTCAGATTGGGGCAAGGGTTCAAGACCAGCTTCAAGTTGCACCACCAGTTGAAGCCAATGTTGGCAATTATTCGCAATGCCAGAGTGCTTTATTCACCATGAACAGCGGGGACAGACAAAGGGAAAAGAGTGGGGGGATTTTATAGGAGGATGAACGGAGAGATTAGAATTGGACTGTATGTGTATTTTCCTCCTCTAAACTTGTTTTAAATTTTCTGTTGTCACGGGCTTTCTGAAGTGACATGGCAGTACTTAAGAGTTAGATAGCAAGTTGGATTGCCCAACCTGAATACTGAAAAAAGGTGAGTAGGTGGCAGGGTTGACTGGAGAACTCTCATGGTGATCTACGGCAGGCAAGCTAGTGGGATGATATGATCGTAACCATCCATTTCTAATATTCATATGAAGAGTCAAGAGATGAGTGTATTTTATACGAGGGATGGTTGAGGATGTATTAGGATGAACTTTAGTTACCAGAACAAGAAACGGAGTGCAGTAAATGGTATGGGAAACAGAAACAGGAAGAACCCCTAAATCAGATGGTAAAGCTTATTTAGGAGGAAACACCCCTTAAAACAGAAACAGAAACTACCTGAGAGGGGTCCTAAAATGTAAAAATGTGCTAGTACTAGAGGTTCCAACTTCCAAGCATGGTAATATTGATGGTATGATTTTTTTAATTTAATTTTTATTTTACCTTGTGGACATGGAACGGTACTATGGTTTTTTTTGTTATAGTTTTAGTATGTGTGTGTGTGTGTGTGTGTGAGAGGGAGAGAGAGAGAGAGAGAGAGAGTTCAGAAACTGCATCCTCTGAATGAACAACAGCCTACAACTCGGCCATCTAGACAGAGTTCCATCTTGGCCACTGTCCCTTAACACGCATCTTGTGACTGCTAGAGGAAACTTAAGTACTGGTTATTGCATGCAGCTGCAGATGAAGAAACATAAACCTGGTCTAAGTCTCCAAACTCAGCGTCAAGGCATTTGGATTGGTATTAAGGCTATGAAAGAAGAAATATAGGGCATGCATGCCAACTGAACATTGGGAGCTTGTTCTTCAGATACCAGATAAGAACATCACTGGATGTTTTTGGGTTCTCAGAACAAAGTTAAATGCCGATGATAAGTGGAGTATCTGAAATTGGCTTTTTTCAAGCAGCTATAACCAAGAACTAGGCATCAATAGAGCTTCAGTTAAGAAGCGTTGGAAATATTTCACAATGACGAAACTGAAACTCAGGAATTTGATGAATTTGGCTTGTCAGTGTAACGGAGATATTCTTAGATGCAAAATTCTATAGGATTTGTGTTATTATGACCAACAAGAGGATTTATTTTTTATTCACCATGAGCTTCAATTAACATATAGAGACAGGGCATGGCACCATGCAGCCAGCCCTTTGCTTTTATGCTTTTTAAACTCAGTAACATTAGTTGCCTGGCCAAAGCTAAGGAGGATGAAGATTTCATCCTTCCTAGTTTATAATATGTTTTCGAGAAAGGATCTCCTACACCCAATTTTGTCTGTTGCCTGTATACCCATACCACAGGCTATCATGTATTTATTTATTGGTTTAATTTGATGCCTTTTTTAGGTACATATTTTTTCATTTGAACATTTTCTATACGGTTTTGACCTTATGCACTCCTTTTTTTGGAGGAAGGATTGTGTCTGCTTCCCTTAAAAACGCTAACCTCCACTGGGCATCATGGGATGGACACATCAGCACCGAAAAGTGATTTATACATTTTTTTGGGGAGTGGTGCTTATCACTCTTCGGTGCTGATGTGTCCACCTACTGATGCCCAGCGGAGGTTAGCGTTTTTTAGGGAGGGTAGACACAATTGTGTTTCCCTTTTTTTTGGTAACTTTTTAATTTGAATACTATTTTTACGGTTTTTACCCTATACATCTCACCCTTTGTGAGTGGGGACAGGAAAATTGATTGTAGAAGATCTGTTCTCCCCTATGTACAATGTACTATTGATGAGGCCAGATTTGGTGAGACAACTTAGAGAGTGGCTAAAGTTGGGATGACATCAGGGCTGACACATCAGTACAGAAAAAATGAAACACTTTTTGGGGCATTTTTTTTCACTTTTTGGCACTGATGTGTCAACCCTGATGTCATTCCAACTTTAGCCACTCTCTAAGTTGTCTTACCCAA
>JAOXJP010000008.1:12202522-12220498 GCA_025762735.1 Platanus orientalis | reverse complement strand
GATCATCCAGCCTCTTCTTGACACTCTTAGATGCTCCCACATCAATGTGCCATCTTAAAAAACCTGTCAACCACTACATACATGGAACTGTGGCATCTCATTGTCTTTTTTATTTTTTTGATAAATATGACCTCTCATTAGGGTCATTGCTTTGGTGCAATGGTAGGCTGCAAGCGTGAAAACGCAGGTTCGAGTCTCGTGAGCCACCACTTTGTGCAAAAAGGCCAAAGGTTATGTTTGTTTTTGGTCCAACCCTCCCAGCACCCTGTAATTACGGGACCAACACTGGGTAATGACCTTAAATATGGCCTCTCATTGTCTTAGGTATTCCTAAAACGGTATTAAGTAATCAATCATGGGTTGGGTGGCGTTACTTGATCATGTTTTTTCTATTGATGACTATGTTGCCCATGTGCATTTTCCGACTATCATCCTTTCTAGTCAACAACACAGGTACATGACATGGAGTACAGTACACCTTTCATGAATAAAACCGTTGTGAAGTTACTCATCTATCTGCCTCTACAATTTATCATGCTCCATTGGATTCATATGGTACATTGTACATAAGGCAAGACTAACCCTTTTTTTTCGAAAAAGATAATGTATTATATGAGAAAGCCAAACAATATAGCATGAGACATGCTCGAAACAAAAAAAACTGACCTACAACTAGCACGATCCCAAATGGACTAAACCAAGAATAATTCCCATTCGAAGATCCAAGATCTGAATTGGGGGGGGGGGATCCCTGGATTGAGCCAAGAAAAGCCAACCATAGATCTTTGCAAGGATACAATCAAGAATTTTGTGAGGCTCCCTTGTGACACCATTGAAAATTCTCATGTTACACTCACCGCAAATCACAGCTGGCACCAATAGTTACATCTCTCTACCCAATCTTCTCCCTGTGATGAGAGCTTGCTCTGGCCAGCAATAGAGAAGCTCTCTAATTGAACGAGGCTGAACTACAGCAACTCCAAATTTACCAATGAAGTAAGACCAAACTGAAGCTGCCTAAGGGCTATGCAAGAAAATATGATCGGCTGATTCCCCATCACTTTTACACAAGCAACACTAGGAGGGAAGATACATGCCTCTACTTCTCAAATTGTCTAACGTCGGGATCCTGTTCCATCATAATTCCCACATCAGGAAAGAAGATCTGGATTGCATATGCGAATTCCAAACCATACCCTCGGGAACAAGATTGTGCTCGAGGGTCCAAGTGCCTCGCACATCAATTTGATAGTGAAGCCCTTCTCTCCTTTCAAACACCACACCATCTCATCATGCTGATCTGCACCTACAAGGCAATACCGATCCAACAACTGCACTAGACACCCCATCTCCTCAATCTCTCAGTCATTAAGATTCCTTCTAGGTTGAATGTTCTAGGAACAAAACGTACAGATCTAATCATGTGCTCTTTAACCGTCCCCCATTTACACTTTGCCAGATTGTAACAAGATGGGAAAAGCCTAGCCAACGAGTCCCTCTTGCACTAAGGGTTATGCCTGAACCGAACTTGCTCCCCATTGTTGACTCTAAACTTGACAAAGCGGAGAAAACCGTTTTCCCCCTTGCAAATGTTAGCCCAAACCCCACAACCTCTAGCCCCCTTCGGAGTGCCACTAGTCTAGTCGGAGGGAGTCTCTCCATACTTCGCCACCACAAGCCTCCTCCACGTTGCATTCCTTTTAACCCCAAATCTGCACAACCATTTGTTAAGAAGTGCCTTATTAGACACCTCCAAAGGGCGAATACCCAGCCCACCTTGGGACATAAGTTTGCACACATCCTTCCACCTAACCCAATGAATCTTCCTCTTCTCCCTGGATGAGTCCCACAGAAAATCCCTCATCATTCTTTCCAACTAGTTGATTACCATCTTAGGAGCCTGAAATACATATAAGAAATGTGTGGGAATGCTTGCAATGCCACTTCTAAGCATAACCAACTTCCCTCATTTTGACAAATACTGCCCTTTCCATCCTGAAAGCTTTTCGCCCATGTTCTCAATCACTGTGTTGCAAGAGGCTGAAGATGAAACCTTAGCCCCTAGAGGAAGACCAATGTGAGAGATCGGAAGAGACTCAACTCTACAACTGAGCACGTCAATGAGACTCCTAACATTGGGAATGTTCCCCACCGGGCTTAAAATGGATTTGCTCCAATTTACCTTCAATCTAGTTGCCGTCTCCATGATCAACAACATGCATCTCAACGGTATTGTGTTTGGTCGGACAACAACTTTTGCACTTCAAGATGTATTTATGGCTTCACCTCATCAGTTCTTTCATATTCTTGCTCTTAGCATTAAACTTCCTTACGATGAACAACTGGGGGATTTCTTTGGTCCAATGTTAATTTTGTTTTTCTTTCACCTTCATCTTCTTGATATCTTTCACATTCATCGGCTTAAGAGTGATAGTTCGGTTGTGCCTGATGTTATGTTAAGATTCCATAGTTTAATGGGCCTAGCCTAACGTTTTCCATCAATCTAGGGCTTTTGGTGATTGGTATCAAAACCACTTCATGTCCTGAGTTTGAGTCATGAAAGGGGTGACTTGTAGAGAGGGAAACCTAGACCAATGTGAGAGCCACTACAATGTGGAAAGGGCTACCTGGATCAGAGTGAGAGCTATCACAAAAAGGTAGAAAGGGCTACCTAGCCTAAGTGAAGGTTGCAAAGTGGAAAGGGCTACCTGGAAAAGAGGCCAGAGTGAGTGCCACCACTGAGTGGGCCACCCGGACATTGGCTGTGGGGCGTGGTGGAATCTTATGATCCAATGGTTTAAAGGGCCTAGCCTAATGTGTTCCGTTAGTCATGGGCTTTAGGCATATTGTTTACGTTTGTAACACCTTTTACTACTATGATGCACACTTATATCATAAAGCCACTGTTATCGAAGAAGAATGTGTTTAATCTTCATTGGAATCACATCACACTAAATGGAGTCATTGTATGGCCTTACTCAAAAGATACCAAACAACTCTAATACAAGAATGGTAGTGTTATTGACCCACACAGCCCTGTATGATCATGGATACCATTCAACAGATAGCTGATGCTTGACTAGCCTTGTCACTTGTGATGCCATGTTCATGTTGCTCTCTTCTTCTATGATTAGCTTACCTAGTCTTCACACTTCACTTGAGTATGGAAGATATCAATGCACAACTAATCCTTTTCCCCATTTTTTTAGGAGCTGTAATAAGCTGAACTAAATTTAAATTCAAGATGGAATCTTCCTCTTAGTCATTCTCTTGCTCTATATAAGTTGCATCCTCTCACTTTGTCAAGCTCATCGTTCTCCTGATCATCCTCAACACTTTAATAGAGGTTCCTTTTGTGACACAGTGCTGCATAATGATGTTTCTCTTTGTACTTGTAGCACTTCTCCCTGCTGTTGTTGGTTTGAGAAGTGTATGCTGCAATACCCTTCCCCTTGCATCAGCCAATTGTTTTCAGCATGGCCTTCACTGCTGTGCTTGTGATTTTCTTTATCTTTTTTTTGAAGTTTGTAATGCGTTAAATTTCCGATGTAATCCTGTCTACGTATCTGTATGTCTTTCTCTTACAGTTTCTGTCCGGGAGATTGTACAATTTTGCTATCTCATTGGCCAACAGATGTGAATTTTTCCCAAGGGTGGAGGAGATGGTAGATCACTTGTTTATTCATTGTGAAGTGATTAGGGATTTCTGGTATTTTTTCCTTTCTCACTTTAATTATCATTGGGTTTTCACAAGTTCTTGCAGCGATCTCCTGTTATGTTAGGTTGGTGGTCCATGGCTATGACGGGGGTCTCCAAGGTTCTGGCACTTCCTTCCAAGGGCCATCTGGTGGACCATTTGGAAGGAAAGGAACTAGCATATCTTTGAGAGTTCCGGTGTCTCTACAGTCCGTCTTTGCGTCCAGATCTTTGATCTTTTGAAGGAGTGGGTGGCTATCTTCTAGGGCTTTGATGAGGGGGAGTGGACTGATTTTTGGGATGGTTTTGTTATCCTTCCTGTTCTATAGGTGTCTTGTGGGTCGGGGTGTTATTTGGGTGGTTTCTTTTGTGTTTTTCGTCTCTTTCTTGTTTCTTTTGTCTTTATTCACCTTCCCAGTGAATTGTGTTGTTGTTTTGCTGTTTTTCTTCTGCAATAAAATTCTTATTATCTCTTTCTCAAAAAAAAATAAAAATAAAAGAAACATTAAGGTATATCTAATCTTTCTGCATTTATTGTCTCCCCTTCCCCTCCTATCAAGCAGATCATGGAGAAACAAACTTTTTTGATCTGTAGTTGGGAGGGGTTATTTGTGTTCTATGAGAACTGATAATGTGTACGTCAATTGGTCTCACTTATGCCTTTGAATGCTATTGCTAGGAACTAATTGTCTCAGATAGTATTTAATTTGTTCCTTTGGTGATTTGAGTCAATTCATTTATAGTTTTCAAAATTTTTTTTTGCACCTGTGTACCCATCTTTGTACCTACAATACCTTGTACAGATACGTATATGTAGTTGACAGCATGTACAGTTGATTGAAGAATATCAGTAGCCTAATGGAATCCGGATATGAAATGTTTACTTTTACAGGATGTTGTTTCATAAAATATGCAACTTCAGAGGAAGCTGATAGGGCCATTAGAGCTTTGCACAACCAATATACTTTGCCCGGGGTGAGTTTTGTTTCTGTTATGGGCCTTACTTTTTACGGAACCATCCTGTTGTTGACTTATTCATGTCTGTGTTCCAGGGTGTGGGTCCCATTCAGGTTAGATATGCTGATGGGGAACGGGAACGTCTTGGTAATTGTTTAGTACCTTAAAATATCTTTACCTTTTGGAAGCTTATTTTTGTATACTAGTACTTTACAAATACTTGTTAGTATTACTGCATCAATGACCTCATCAGATGCCTTTTTCATCTACTGTACTTGTCGTTGCATGTTTATGCGCATTTGCACCATCAAATGCTTATGCATGGATGCTTTGAAATGTTTGACTGTACGGGGATACAAGCAGCCAACAGAAAAATTGATTTGGTTGTCAACAATTTGGGTTATTGTGGTTGGGAATTTTGATTTTTGTTTATTTATTGATAAGGAAATTTTATTGAATGAAAAAACACCAAAAGACAAATGCAGCTGAGGAATGCCACCCAAACACAGAGCAGGAAACAACAAAACAAAAAGCAAAAGCTAATTAAGAACAATCTTATCCCACTCCAGAAAACAATTGAAAGCTTTAACCTCCCTGAACATGGGCAAATGAGTAATCCAACCCACAAGTGAGGAGATGGTCTTGTTCAGCAGCTTCACAACATTGACCACTATCCCATAAAAAATATGGGAATTGCGATCCTTCCAGATTGAAAGAAAGAGCCCCGCTGTGATAGAACTAGCATCGGGTGATTCCAAGATAAGAGAAAAGCCTTCATGGAATCTGGCAGAACCCAGGTCACGTTGAAACTACCAAAGTAAAAAGACCAGATATACCTTGCAACTGGGCAGTGCAAAAATAGGTGGCTACCAACTTTGAGTCTGTAGTCTGTACAACGCATGATACATCTATTCGGCATAGGGACGCCTCTTGCAGTAAGGTTATCTACTGTGAACACGTGTACCATGATTACCATGATAGACCAGTCACAGCAGAAATGAGACTTTCATCGGAAGCTGAGGAATCCAAATCGACTGTGCTGGACATCCCTCCACACCCCAATGGGCCAGCAACTTATAAGCTGACTTAACTGAAAGGAGGCCTCTAGGATCTGGAGACCAGCACCACTCATCCTCCTCATTAGATCCTCTCATGTGCTCCTGGTTGATCTGATGAAGATCTGCCATATAATCCACCTCCCAGTCATTCAAAACCATTCTCGTATGAAGGTCCCACCCCCCATTTGTCCCATCTCCTATGTGATGGTCCCTGACAGACCCATCATAAGCCATTGAGAGGGAAAAAATAACTCTAGAGTTAGCTCCTCTAAAACTTCAAAGCATCATTGTCAAAAAGTACATTACTTCTAGTCAACAGTAACTGGTAAGTTGTTAATTGTATTAATACAGGCGGGGAAAATATTTGTTCTTCTTTATTTTGGGTGCCTGGAAGCCTATTTGTAATATTAGCACTTCATGTCTGCTATACGCATGCGGATCTTAACAATGGTAGCTGCTTTGTGTGAAGTGATCATAACTTTGATGACTGTAATTATCAAAGGGGAAAATCTGTAGGCAAAATTGTATGAAGGCAACAAAACTAGTGATCAAAACATTATTCCAAGAAAAGCAGGAGTTTTCACTAAAAATTACTTCCCAGTTATCTTTTTTTGATGGGAAAAATAACCTCCCAATTATCAAATCTACTTGGTGACTTTACATTCTTTCTCTTTCTTTTTTTTGATAAGTAAACAGAACATTTTCAAAGAAAAATGAAAACCCCAAAGTAGCTAAGTGCAATCCATAAAAGATAAGCAAAGAGAGAGAAAAAATACCATCATCACGGCCAAACAATGGCCCTACAAGACTAACCATTGTGTTTTACAAGCCAATAATCCTGTCCCTGTTATCAATTAACAAGTTTTTCAGAAAGGATGTTGATGTAGCATGGCTTACAAGCCTTTACAACTCTGTGGGTTATGGGCCAAGGGTCAGTCCAAATTAGAGTTCAACATGTGGGTGTACTGAGGTATCCTAATTGAAACTCTAGGTTTCCAGAAATCTGGACAGATTGAAGAAATTTTCAAACCCTGATGTTAGGTCCCTCAAAATAATAATAATAAAAAAACATGCAGATTGATAGAGTAGTGGTGTAGGATTAACCCTACCATATATCACACCCAGCTGAAATATATAAATGTATAAAGTTTATAAAAACTCAGGTCTGACTTCCAAATATCAGCAGAACATGACCAAAATCAATAAAACAGAGTATGAAACAAAAGTAACTCCGATCAGAATGATAGATTGATAAGATTTAGCAATCCATGTAATCAGATAGAAAAATCTATAGGAGTATGTAGGGTCTATGGGTCTGATTTAGCAATGGAACACAAAACAGTAGTTCAGGGATAAAAACGACAGGAGTGATGATGGGAAAACACAGCCACAGAAACACACATATATAACTTTCAGCAACTTATCTGACTACGTGAATTCCACAGGTTGGAGTATGTATTGTTTATTTTGCTGTATGGAACAGTGCAACAGCTTGATGGATCGATGTTGCTTTGATACTTGCAGAATAATAGAGAAGAGAAGAGAAGAGGGATAAGACCTGTAGTAGTCCAACTACTGCAGGGTTTCACTGTCCAACTGTCACATTTAAGAATGAAGCCCAACTTCGATTCCAAACCAAGAACAATGCATAAACTTATTTTTTTATAGATTACAGCAGCTTTCAGCTTTTGAAAACCGTCCAATATATTTTCGAAATCCCCTAAATCCTACTTACTTTAGAGCTTTCTTGCAGCCAAGGGTAGATTAGGTTTTTTATTAGTGCGGTGATGTTTATGTAATAAGTCCAAAAAGCCATGGTTAAAAGGGGGTTTAATGGGCTGGTCATCACTGACTACTTTTGTCTTCTAGTGGGCAGCCAAGTCAACATGATGTGTCCCACAACATGTGCTAGTCGACAGTCCCATATTTCCCTATTTTTTAGTAGTTTAAATTTTAGGGAAAGTGATGTTTTAGAAGTCTTGAGTTTTAGGTAACTCGTGTCCCAAGTCTTAGGTTTTTGAAGTTTCCTTTTTTTTAGAAAGTTTATAATTTTATGAGAGTTGTAAGCCCTATAAAAGGCACCCCCCCCAATGACTGGATCATGGAATGAATATGATTTGATTTTGCAACTATGTTGTTGTGGACTTGGCCCTTTTATCCTTCTCTCTCTTGGGTAGTATCAGTGAGGCTCCCCTCTTCCCCTCCCCTATATTTTCTCTTCCTCCTCTCACCTATGACCTCTTCTTCTATTCCCTATCCCTTTCTTCTTTTTCTAACTTTTCCTACAGTTCCCCATCCTTCCTCTTCTATCATTACTCTCTCCTTCTTAAATTTCTGTAATAAACTAAACAGTCAATCTGCTGGAACCAGATTTAAAGCACTGCAATACAACACTCATCTATTGGAGATTCAAGTATCAATCCTAGGCCAAAATTGCAACCTCCAGAAACCGGGATTCTACACTCTGATTAATCTGGTTTTATCTTTCTTTTTAATCCCTACGATTTCATTATTCTGTTTATGTGTTTATACTTTTGAACCTGTTCTAACCTTAAAACCAGAAATTTCTGAGTTACCTTTTAGTGCAAATTGCCTCCCTACTTTCCTCTTTTCTTCAATTTTCTTTTAGGGTTTTTATCACCCAACTGTCCCCTTCTAAACCCCTCACTCTCCTCTTGATTCTCCTTCCTCCTTGCTAGTCTATAATCAAAGATTCATCTGCTGGTTTTTAGGGTTCTTACATTAAAGTAACTGGCTGGACTGAGATTTGTATAATTTGACAAATCAAATCTTGTCAGAATTGCATGAAAATTTTAGCATAGGACCCTTATAGACGGTAGAATCATCGTGAAAAGTTCCAGAATTTTCTAACACACGACCAATGGTGTTTTGGTAATTTTGGGATTCTGCCCAGAATTTCTAGAATTTCCCTTCTAGGTTTCTTCTTCCCTTTTTCTCCCTATTGTCTTGCCTAAATTCTTCTTAACCCCTATACTTGATTTTCTTTTTCTATTCTTATATTTTCCTATAAGTTGGATTAAGTGGGTTTGCTCAATTCAATTCTTGGTTGTGTTAATTTTGCTCTTGCTTCCGCTACATTAACTTGGTGATTCTTTTAGACTCCTGGCATTATCCTGCATCATGCTTATTCCCAAAACACCCTCAGACTTTTGTAGCACCCCATTATTTGCCTAGTCCAATCTTCGGAGCCCCGTTCCTGGGTGGCCGGGGAGGCAGGGACTGCTGCCTTTGGGTTCTTGCTGTGGCAATTGATGGAAAATAGTTTCAAATAATAAAATATGAATTTTGAAATTAAAATATGCAATTTTTTGGACCAGGGGCAAAATTGAAATTTTGGCATATTTAGGGGAATTTACGAAAATACCCCTGGATGTCAGAAAATTTTGAAAATTCTCCAGATCAGCAAGGCAGACTTTTTGGAGTGTGTGGTTAAAATTTCGAGTGATTTGGATCACTCTACCTGGTAAAACTTCAAAACCCCCAAAATTTTGAAGCTCCTTTGATGGAGTTATTGTAAAACCAGTTAAGAATCTTTATATAAAATCAACAAAGAAGGGAAATAAAGAGGGTTTTGGGGGGGGGGGTTCATAAGGGATCCATAGAGGATCAAAACCCTACAAGAAAATATGGGAAATCCTGCTTTTAAAGAGGGGCGATTTTAAGGTTACTACTGCCCATAAAACTCAAGTCAGAATTTAGTAATGGATTAATATAGATGGATTTATAGCATCAGAAAATTATAGGAACAACAAAGGACTGTTATGATTAATCAAGAGATAAGTTATAGAGGAAGAAACAGTTAAAAAAAACAGTGACAGTACCTTCGATTGATCCACACGAAATTGATTGATGAAGGATCAAGTTATGTGGCCTTGAATCTTTGTAAACTTGCAGGTTTTCTTCACTTACGTACTTGATGTTTAGTAGTAAGAGGGCAACACAATAAATGGAGATTATAAGTAAAGAGAAAAGAGAAGAAGGTGGGAATAGAAGAAGAGATGATGGATGGAAGAGAAGATGATGGAGTCGTTAGAAGATAGGGTGGGGTTTCACGATAAGAGAGAGAGAGAGAGCGGGGGTCCACCGTCCTCGAATTCCATATATCTATTGATGTCGTTCCAAGAGGGAGGGTCTCCTTTTAAGAGATCACATGATAAGGAATTAGAGAGTTTCCAAAAGAGGAAACTTCCAAATCCTTAAACCAAAATAATTAAAAGAAATGAAATTGGGGCTTCCTAGGGACTGTCGACCAACTATTCCTAGGCCCCACTAAACCCAAAAAGAACAAAATCTTCCTAAACTATCATTTGTCTCATGACCTTATTACAAGTGCATGCCCCCATACTAAAAAAACCCATAAAATGGCATAAAAGACCTTATTACACATAAAAATAAATGTTTCCCCCTCCCATGTGCAACACTCGTAGGACTGCATAAGCTTGGGCTTGAGTCTCCACATGAGATATTTGAGGTCCAACTAAGTGATGGATGCTACATCAAATTTTCATCATATGTTTTATTTTTCATTTTTTTATGAATGACAATGAATATTATAAATAAGAGAGAAAGGAAAAAGAAGCATACAAAGAAGCCAATCGGCTACAATAGACAACTTAGAAAAAAAAAGAAAAAAGAAAACTACGTTAGTCAAACACTTGAAGCTGCCCAACACTCCACTTGGCAATCCTATTAGCTAAGGAATTTTAAGATTTGGGGACATGAATTAGATCAACGGCCAATTCCGTAGTTAGGAGCCTAATCTTAACAAGTAAGTGATGCAGCCTCCATGCACCACAACTTCTCCCTTTTCCCCAAGAGATGACCGTCAAGGAGTCCTCTTCCACAACACACTCTCTGACACCTTGTCTCTTGATTAATCTCAACCCTTCCAATAGCCCCATGGTTTTCGCATGAGTGGAATCAGTACTCCCAATTAAAACACCTTTAACCTTGATAATATGGCCTTGGGAGTCCCTCATGACACGCCTGTCGGCCTTGCATTTCCAAAAGATGCTCTGTCAAAATTCATTTTAAGCTTATTAGTATTAGGAGGGACTCAATCTAAATTAGGAGTGTGAATGGTGGCACTATAATCTGAAATGCAAGTGACCCAATCCTAAACCATATCATTCGTAGAGCAGTTTTGAAACTCCTGCATCATAAGAACTCACAAACAATAGAGTCGATTACCATCCACACACTCCTTTATCTTCAAACACTCTCCTGTTTCTTTCCTTCTAGAGCCCCCACACCACACCTGCAAGAATAATTTTGGTAAACATTTTGCCCCTATCCCCTTTCACCCCTCCTCTCCACTGACAAAAAAGGGCCTCCACCGACTCTGGCATCACAAAATTAATCGATAAGGCTTGTTTGAAGAAATTCCAAACTTTTGTGGAGAAAGCACAATGCATAAAGATGTGGTTTCCTGATTCTCCATCCAGCAAGCACAAAGGGCACATCGAGGGAGAAAGAGTTGTGAATGGCCTCCTTCTCTCCAATATATCCATTGTATTCTGTCTACCTAAGAATGAAATCCATGAGAAGTTTTTATATAAACGGCCTTTGTTCTCTTGATCTCTGCCTCCATAGAGCTGTCTATGCCATTGAAAGCATGAACATTATAAACCCCAAATGTTGACAAAAGGGGCAAATCTCCAAAGAATCTGATCCATATCTCATATAAAGGTTCACGTGCCCAACACTTTTATGCTCCAAAATACTTCTAGGCATGACCTAATGCTTCCTACACAGCTCCAAGAAATGTTGCCACGTCTTTCAAGAAAAATTGCAATAAAGGTTAAAGTGGCTTCTTTGCTTTCCCATTGGCGTTCTTTGTATAGAATATAATGCAGCCCATGTTAAGAGACTGTTATATGTTCCACCTCAGAAAGGTTAAGTTCAAAAGCCTATGCAAGTTGGGGGTATTTTAGAGTTTTAAGATATTGGGGTTTATTTGTAATAAGGCCTAAAGTCCATGGGTAATTGGGGAATTTTAATTTATGGGTTTTTCTTGTAATAAGGCTTGATGCCAAGGGTCTTTTTGGAATTGTAGGGGGTTAGAAAGTGCTGGTCGACAGCTCATCTTTTATGTTTTAGTTAGGTTTAATATGTGGGGCCTTTGATAGAGCTGGTTGACAGCCTCTCTAGGGAAACGAGTTTGAAGTTTTTAGGAGTTATTTAGAAGTTGGAGGAAGGATTTGGGGGGCCCACATGGAGCTGTACGACTGTCCCCTATAGGAGTAGAATTTTAGGTTTTTAAAAATTATTGGAGTCTTTTGTGTTTAGTAGGTTTTTTTCTTAGGAATACTAGGGGAATAAGGGACCTACGTATTTAGGAGTTGCCAAAATTCTCATGTTTTGTAATTATTTAAGGGGCTCTTGCCTCATGATTTGGGCAGAGAATACTGGAAGAAAATTTTGACATTTTCTCATGGTTGTGGCTGTGAACCATCTAGTGGTTGGTGCCCTAGATACCCAATCGGTTGGTGCTGATTGGTCCCTTTCTTCCTCTTATTCTTCTTCTTCTTTTTCTTATTCCTCTTCTTCTTAATCTCTTCTTATTGCAGGCTTTTCTCTGCTACTACCACCATTAACAACTGCCCCACTGGACTGAAGTTTTGAAGTATTAAAGGATCAAGGTTCTGCTGGTGTGTATAGCCTGGCAATACAATCTAAGACTGCAGGAAACAGAATTTTCTGGGCTGTTCTTTTATCCTAATCGCACCCTATTCTGAAGGGCTTCTATTAATCTGATAATTTTTTTGTTCTCTTTTTCTACACATATAAGATAAGTTTGCTACCCTAAAATCCTCTCTTTCCCGTGCTGTTTACACCTTCTTATAGAAACCTGATATTCTGTGTTCTTACTCTGTTAATCACCAGTTCTGCAGCGCACTCTCTTAACTTCCATAATTGTGGCTGCTGGATATTTCTTATTAGGGTCTTATTCTGACCTCCTGTTAGCCCTAATACGACTATCTTCTTGCTGAAGTTTTAATTTGTTGTGCTTGTTTAATTCCAGTTATAACTCTCATTAGACCTATTGGTTCTCTGTTCTGCTGGAAAACTAGTAACCAGCCTGGTAATTTATTTACTTTATACACTTTTAGAACTCAGATTGACCTGAAATTTTGTACAACTGTTCTTCTATCAAGCTTCTGTTAGCCAGTTAAATTTCATACAATTATGACTAGCCTAGCAGGGGTATTTTGGTGATTTTCCCTTGCTGGCTAGATTTCCAGAATTCTGGTCCTGAGACTTCCCTTGATCTAAAGTTGCTGTTTAGATTAATTTTGGGCCCACACCTGCAGGTATCAACATCTGCTAGGCTGCCCTGCACTCCTGCACCAGAATAAAGACCTTGGGATGAACTGGTGTCTACCAAATAGAATTTGCAGATAAAGCATCCCCATCCCTATCGGTCCAGAATAAGCTTGGATGCATGTACCTGTACAGTCTCTAAGGACACCTCCAATACCGAAGGGGCCAGGATTACCGAAGGAGCATCTGTCAAAATTTAGCTTAAAGGCTGATATTGATGAGGCATCCAAGAATGTCTAATCTGAGGAACATGTGGGGCTGATTTAACAATCACCAGGAGATCACTGATAAGAGAGTCAGTAGAGATCCCACGAAAAATGTCAACCATGGAGGCCCATAGAGTGGCTCTAAAGGAAATCACCTCAATCATGTGTCTAATGTACTGCCTCATCTTGAAAGATTCTGCAGTTCCGTTCTTCCCAAATAGTCCAAACTGGGAATTGGTGTTCCCTCTAGCAGTAGCCAAAACAAAATCTGGAAATCTTGACATACTGGAAACTTCTACACCACTCATCAAGATCTCACGCAAGCACCATCCTTTGAAAGTTCATAGTTATTCTCCAAAGACCGATTCCTTAAGTAGAGGATACGTTCTTGCAGTCCTAATACTGGTTTCTAATTCCATGTTTGGGGCTAATCTTTTGAAAAAGGCGTCTGTCTCCTTGCCAAATCTCCATAACCATATTCTCGAAGTACCTTATTCATTAGAACCATCCAGTGAATCTTAAGTCTCCTTTTCTTCTTAGGAGTACACACCTGATCTCAGGCACCCAAATGAAATTTCTTATCCCCATCCCATCCTTTCTGTAGGAAGTACTTCTCTAATTGCTCTACGCACTTAAGAAACCAATACAGGCATGGTGAGCAATGATAGGAAATAAGGGAGTTCTAAAGCTGGCTTCCTCCTAAAGAGGGAGTTCTAAAGCTGAGTTTTGATGGTGCATCTAAAGGAAACCCGGGCCCAAGAGGTTATGGAGGGGTAATTCGGAAATCGAGCAACCATGTCATTCGCGTCATTCGTGCTTCTCTAGACGAATGCGATTCAACAAAACCCGAGACCATCAGGTTGTTGATTGGTCTCCGGGAGCTGAGGAAGCTGGGTGCATGTGGGACTGTGGTGGAAGGTCATCATCAGTCATTGGTTGGGGGAAAGGCACTGGGGAAGGGGTGTGGAGGCTGGGTAATTTCTTAAATAAGATCCAAGACTTATCTATTCAGATGAGAATTAGCTATGTTCATGTCCTGAGAGAGCGAAACGAGATGGCTGACAAGCTAGCAAATTGGGTGTAGGGGATACTTCAATGTTCATAGGGACGGAGTTTCCACCCGGTTTCATTTAGGTTGGCTGTATAAGCTCCTGTTGTTGTACACTAATTTTGTTTTTAATAAAAGTTGTTACTTATCCCAAAAAAAAAATGATAGGAAATAAGTTGGCAAATTTGATAAAATTTGCTTATTGATCAATAAAATGATTTTCTTCCTTTCCAGAGATGAGCTTTTCATAACCAGTAGTTATCTTCTAACGGTAAACCAATATAATTAAAATAGAAGTGCCCCACTCCACAGCCTAATGTTCTCATAATTTCACCAACATCGAGTACTTTTCCAATAGGAAAACTATGCTTTTTGTAGTTTGTAGTGTCAAACTAAATTGCTAATACCATCTCAAAGATTACGACTCAAGGGCCGAATCATTATCTCAGTCCCCATGATCCTTTAGACTCTAAACCGACATCCTGAAAGTGATCTTATCTCCTTTTGAAAGTGACACAAGGGCCGAATCATTATCTCAACCAATATCCTTCAGTCCCCACGGGAGTAATATTTCCTGTCATGCGTATTCAGTGGCCCACATAGCTCTCTAATTGGAATCTCTACGTGCTTCTACATAAGAGGACACATGTGGGATTCTCTTCTCTAGTTGAGTCCTTGTTCCTCTAGGACTAAATTTAGATTCTAGTAACTTCAGTTCTTCCTAGTGAAGTAGTTAGTATTTGACTGGGATTTGACTTTTGTGAGGAATCAGAGTAAACCCAGGATGAAGAATCCCAGAAAAATTCCAACAATCCTTATCTGGGTGTTGATGATTTCAAGGTGGAGCCTGCAGAGCTGCAATGGGGCCAACCGATATCCTGAAAGTGATTTTATCTCCTTTTGAAAGATACATCCCCTTCCATTCTGAAAGTCTCTTCTTCATTCTTTTTAGCACAAGATTCCAAATGGTTTTTTTTTGGTAGTATGTTCTATGTTCTTTTTTATTGTGAGCTTAACACCCTTAATGTGTGCTTCACACTTTGAGGTGTGAGTCCCAAAGGCTGCACCTTGAAGCGTTTTCATTGTGTCTCACTTCAATGTGTAAGTCTCAAATACCTTCTAAAACCTGGTAAATAAGTAAAAGAGACTAAGATGCGAAGAATGAAGATAGCAAAAAAGGGAAGTTTCTATAAAGATTAATTGTGAAGCAAAAAGAAATTAAGTGAAGAAACATGAATGAAAAATGGAGAGCCCTCATTTAAGTTTGATTGCTTGTTTGATGACCATGTTCGAGTAAATTTGGCTGAGTTTCGAGTCAACTGAACAATGTTTTGGACATCATAAGATTTGAAAAAAATTGTTGACAAAATGAGCAAAACAAACTCATGTGGACTTGTATTGGTAAACATCTGCTGACCAATGCAACATGGACTTAAAGGTCTTTTCTTTAGAAAGATGAATAGGTTGACTTTAAAGGACAATGGGAAGACCACAAATGAATTTGGTTGAGATAGTGGGCAAAGACTTGAATGCTTATGACTATATAAAGTGAAATGGCAGAGCAGGATTTGTGTTACGGACCCCTTAACTGTATAGATAGTTATTAGATGCAGTTCTTCATTCGGAATTTCGGGAAATGAAAACAATTTTCTTTGAGAATCATGGTTATCTAATTGTAAAGCACCTGAATGATAAGGGCCTCTGGAGAACATGCAAGACTCAATAAAATGAAGTGAACATTGGCAATGTTGGATGATAATAATATACGTAACTCAGGTCTAGCAATGACAAATTATTTGAGCATACATCCTTTGACAAAAAAATCTTGTTTTTGTAACATTAAGGGCATGTATGGATACTTCCGTTCATACAAAAACATTTGTTTAGATTTCAAATAATGTCCAACATACTGTCAAAAAAAGTTCCCTTGAGTCAAACATATGATATCATGGTTGCAGTGTCATCTAATGGAGGTGCAGGCTTGAGCCCAATTCTAATTTTATTGGCATTCACTTATTGACAATATGCTGATTATATTGCTAATGAGTAAAACTGGGTCTTTTTATCTTTTAGTCTTTAAGATGGAGTCTTCACTTCAGCCACTCTTTTTTCCCTGATGTTTGTTTTATTGGTAGGTGCAGTTGAGTACAAGTTGTTTGTTGGTTCACTGAACAGGCAAGCTACAGAAATGGAAATCGAAGAAGTATGTTAACATACATTGAGCAAAACTCTCTCTCTCTATTTATTTATCTATTACTACTATGACTAAACCTTGGATCTTAGCTCTTAATTTATTTTCACTCTTTGTAACATTATATGTTGAGAGCATTGTCAAAGTTCTGAGTGATGCTTCCATGTCAGATCTTTTCTCCTTATGGCCGTGTTGAAGATGTCTACATTATGCGCGATGAAATGAAGCAAAGTCGTGGTGTGTCCTCTCATTTATAGTTTGATTCTGTCTTCTCCATTCAAATTAATAATACTTGCTTCATGATGGACCTTTGTTAGCCACAATGTAATAGATCTCACCTTCAATATATGAGGTAAAAAATTGACCCAAATCCAATTGGATGATCCTAACCATTGATTCTTCTTTGATTGGTGGAAAAGCATATGCAATATGATTCAGGGAAAGAAGAAATAATGAGGTCAGATGGTTATTGTCATCCAGTTGCTTCAACTTGAGATAGAATATCTATTTTGAGGGATATATCTAATGGTGGGTCCAAATTCTATTATGCTCTGCTTGGCTCCCATGTACTAGTATAGAGGAGACGGTGGATATCCCCCATCCTTCCATACATAATTTGTTATTGTCAATTTATATTCAAGCATTTGGTTTGTGGGCATCATTAATTGAGGTGTGCCTATTTTCTTGGTCTGATTATTATTTAAATAATTTGAAGGATGTGGATTTGTTAAATTTTCTCATAGAGATATGGCAGCGGCAGCTATAAGTGCTCTTAATGGAATCTACACAATGAGAGTAAGCTTGCTTGTTCCTTTTGTATGTGGCGCTTTTTGGTTTTATATTTAATGGATATCCCTTAATTCTCTTCTGTTTTCTGCAACTTAGGGTTGTGACCAGCCATTAACTGTTAGGTTTGCTGATCCAAAGAGGCCTAGGACTGGAGAAATAAGGTTTTTACATACACTTTATCTTCTTCTCCCCCTTCCATCATGTATATGTGTAAATCTATGAGCTGTGTCATAGACAATCTATAAGTTGAATATGAGGATCATGTGCTGCTCCTGCAGGGTTGAGAACCACCACTCAGGTTCCATGCAGGCCTCTAACTTCAATATAATTAGCCAAATTGAGATATTTTCTTTTGAACCTTTGGAAAAGAAAACTACAGGCAAAAAATGGTTGTGATATTGTTTTGATTTTTTATTTTTTTTGCTGGGTTGGAACCATCAAATGTTTGGTTCTAAGTTCTAACACACTGCATGCAAGCTAAATGTTCTCATAGTCTGTTTTAGAGATGTTACCTCCCGTTGTAGTACAATGAGTATGGAGTTATACTATTATATCAGTGGTGATCCTTTTCTTTTTCTTTCTTAGGGGTGGTCCTGCATTTGGTGGTCCTGGTTTTGGCCCCCGATCTCAAGCACCCTCGGGGATTAGGTCTGTCTCAAACTCTACACTACTTCTCCTCTTTTCTCC
>JAOXJP010000008.1:12176078-12195279 GCA_025762735.1 Platanus orientalis | reverse complement strand
GACTATTCCACTGCCACTACAAAAAGGGATTGGTTTAAACTTTTTATATAATTTTAGCCTCGTGCTTTTGGTTTGTTGTTGGTTTTTCTGGCCCTTTTGTCTTTGGGGATTTCTCATCCCTTTTCTCGTAATGAAATTTCTCTTATCAAAAAAAAAAAAAACATTTATGGATGATTTCTCTCATTGCACATGAGTTTATTTACTGAAGTCTTAAAGTGATGTTTTTTCAATCTTTGTTTCTTTTTATAAGATGACTGAAACCCAGTTCAATAAAAGAATAAAAATTCTTTGTACTAGAAATGGTGGTGAATATCTTTCTTTTGCATTTTTATCTTATCTTGACCAGTGTGGCATCATCCACCAAATGACATGTCTTAGCACCCTTGAACAAAATGGGGTAGCTGAGTAAAAGAATAGATACCTATTGGAGATAACCCGAGCTCTTATGTTTGCAATGAATGTACCCAAAACATTCTAATCTGATGCAGTCCAAACTATTGTCTTTCTCATGAATCATCTTCCTACTCATGTCTTGGGTTATAAATCTCCCATTAAGGTTGTCTCTTCTTCTTTCACACTTATTCCTATTCCTCCTAAAGTTTTTAGCTGCATATATTTTGTACATGTAGACAAATTTTCGCGATTTGATCCTAAAGCACTTAAGTGCATTTTCTTTGGTTATCCCCTAGTCAAAAAGGATACAAATGTTATTATCCACCCACCCGAAAGATGTCTCCATGGATGTCACTTTTTATGAGTTTTGTCCCATTTTTCTCCTCTCGAAAGTCTTCTCTTCAAGGGTGCATGTTCATGTAGGTGATGAAGAGAATTCTTCTACCCCTCTACCAATACCTTCATTCATTTTTCACCAGGGTACTCAGTAAAAGGATGAAAATTAGTAGGGGGGCAAAGAGAGCAGCAACTTCAAGTATACAAAAGAAGATCCAAAGAAGTCGTACTTATTAAAAAAAAAGAAGAAGAAGAGGAAGAAGATCCAAAGAAATAGTGATTAAAGACCCTCATGTCTTCCTTTCAGTTCTTCTTCCAACTTAGTAGATGATACAAACCTTATTGATATTGAAAAAGGCGTTCGTTCATGTGTTAAGTATCCAATTACTAATTATATGTTTTGTAGTGTCTTGTCTCCTTCACTCTGTTCATTTTCTATTGCTTTGTCTTCTATTTCCACCCCTCATAGTGTGTCTAAAGCATAGTTGCAGTGAAGTTTGACTTAAGATGCGAAGCTCGCTTCCTGGGAAGCTTGTTGGAGAAGCTAATTCGATTTGGCTTCCCCAACTTTGGAAAAGCGTGGGAAAGCATTTTGAGAAGCGCGGAAATGCATTTTAAGAAACATGGGAAGCATTTGGGGAAGCGTAGGAATCGAATAGGGAAGCGACTAGGGAAGCATTATTTACACACACAAAAATCAACTAGTTCAATTATTTTAACAATTAACTAACCGATTGCAAACAAATTTCATTATTTTAGCAATTTAGTAAAACCTCTAACCAAAAACCCAAATAAGTATGCAAGCAATATATTGTAAAAATGAGTGTAAGGCTAAGGCCTATGTGATATTGCTACAGTTCCAATGCATACATGGCTCAAGCACACAATAAAATAATAATGATTCTTACGTATTTTTGTTCGTAATTAGTTACATATTTATGTCATGATTCTTTGTTACTTGCATATTATAAAAGTTATAATTTTGGTTTGTTTATTACCATGTCAACGTTATTCACTTTATTGTATTGTAATTGTATTTATTCATTATAACTCATTGTTATATCACTCGTTGTAATTGTAACTATTGATTGTAGATTTAGTTATTTACTTCAATTAGTATATTATTTTTATTTCATATCCTAGTATGAAATATATATATATAGCTTCATGTTCGCTTCCACAATCACTTCCTAATCGCTTCTTGTTCGCTTCCACAATCGCTTCTTAATTGATTCCCGCTTCTCGATTCCCAATGATTTAGTAAGCCTTGCTTCTCACTTCTTACTTTCGCATCGTTTCCCACTTTCGCTTCTCGCTTTGGTAACTATGGTCTAAAGCCTTATCTCAGTCTCAGTGGAAGGAGACAATGGAAGAAGAAATACATACTTTAGAAGAAAAAAACACAATACATAAGACATTGTAGATCTTCCTAGAGGAAAAGTACTGATCGGATGTAAAAGGGTTTTCACAATTAAGCTAAAACCATATGGAAGTGTGGACAAGTATAAAGCTAGAATTGTTGCCAAAGGATATAATCGGACTTATGGAGTAGATTATCAGGAAACATTTACTCTCATTGCAAAAATGAACTACATCTGGGTTCTTATATATTTGGCTGCAAATCAAGATTGGCTGTTGCTATAGTTTGATGTAAAGAATGCATTTCTTCATGGTGATCTTGAAGAAGAAATATACATGAAGTTACCACCTAGATTCCAAATTGCATCAGGAAATAGCAAAGTTTGTAAGTTAAAAAGGCAATTTATAGCTCAAAACAGTCACCTAGAGCCGGCTTTGAGCATTTTCATAGAGCCATGGTGGCAATGGTTACACCTACTGTCAAATTGCTCATAATTTATTTGTTAAAAGAAGAAGTAAAGTCACAGCCTTGATAACGTATAACATGTTCATGATATATTTGTCATTGGAAATGACAAAGCTGAAATACGGGATTTGAACTATCACTTAGGGAATTTAAGATTAAAGACTTGGGACAGCTTAAGTATTTTCTTGGGATTGAAATGGCCCGTTCTAAGATCATCTTCATATCTCAAAGAAAATACACTTTAGATCTCTTGGATGAAACTAGAATGTTGGGGTGTAAGCCTTTTGATACTCCCATGGATCCTAATAAAAAATTTAAAGAATAAATATGGTGATAAGCTCATTGATGCAGGTAGATACAGGCGATTGGTTAGGCGTTTGATTAATCTCTCTTTGACACGTCCTAATATAACTTTTAATGTCAGTGTTACAAATCAGTTTATGCATGCATCTACCACAATTCATTTGGAAGTTGTTTACAGGATACTGAGGCATCTCAAGGGAAGTCTAGGTAAAGGCTTGTTGTTTACCAAGAAGGGTACTATGTATTAAAGCATATACAGATGTCGATTGGGTAGGTTCAATTTCTGACAGGAGATCCACTTCTGAATATTGTACATTTATTGGAGGAAACCTTGTCACATGGAGAAGCAAAAAACAAAGTGTGGTGACTCATTTAAGTGTCGAAGCTGAATATAGATCTATGGCTCATGGTGTTTGCAAACTATTATAGCTAAACCTATTGTTATCCGAATTGGAAATTCCAATCAAAAGACCAATGAGTTTACATTGTGATAATAAAGCGGCAATAAGCATAGCCCACAATCCAGTATAGCACGACCGAACCAAGCATAATGAGGTTGATCATCATTTTATTAAGAGAAGCTCACATATGGATAGATTTGTGTTCTTTTTTTCAAGACCCATGAACAACTAGTAGACTTGTTAACTAAGGGGTTAAGTAATCAAGCATTTTGGTCCTGAGTAGGCAAGCTTGGTATGTGTTCTATCTACACACCAGCTTGAAAGGGAGTGTAGAAGTATACATACATAAAAGGGGTATATGCTTCTTTTATGTTTAGTCATGTACAAGACTACATGTTTAAGTGTGAAAGAGACAAATCGCTACACACACAATTCAGCCTCTATACGTATTATTGTTTTCTTCTCTCTTTTCTTCTTTCTGCTTCTCTACTTCTTTTTCACTTCCACTGCATACCATCTATTTTTTTTATATAACTTGCTGCAGACTTTCTACTGTATTGCCATCAATAATTCTGCCAATGGCATGGAAAATCAACGATGGAAGCTACTTTGTTTACAAGGAAAAGGAAAAGGTTTAGTAGAGACTAAACCTAAATATGAAGAAGAGAATGGTGGCAGCTTGGGGATGACAATAATGGCATAATATAGCTCTAGAATGGAGAAATCCGAGTGTTCGGTCCTTTTTAGACCAAGGGAAGGCAATTTAATTAATAGAGAAGGATACATAAAGGAGAGACATGTTACCGTTAAGAGTTAAAGACTATGCCTTTAGGGGCTACAGAAAGAGCAAGAGTCAATGCTCAGTTGGGGGTTCACAATCAAGCAGTGTCAAAAGGATGGGGAATAAAGGAAACAGACAAGGAGAGTTGAAACAAAGGGTTGAGTGGGGAAGCGATTTAGAGCTGATCACATTGGACACCCAAATAATTCATTATACATCCCCTCTGGAGGTAGTCAGTTACAGAGAGAGGGTACGGCAAACCCCCTAATGACATGTGGTAGATAAATGGTTTAGCTCCATGCAATGGAAATTCAGGAAGAGGAGGGGCCATAGGAAATTTCTTGGAGGGAGGCATAGAGAAAGGGGAGCCTCTACTTCAATTTCTGGCTCAGAACTCTTCCGATTAAGTCTTAAAAGAAAGTGATGAAGGTCAATAACCATCTGGCTGTCTCTTTTGAAAGCTTTTTAAAGAGAACACTTTTGGATTGTTCACAGCAATTACGCAAGTTCTTGAGGGCAGAATCAAGGCTGAGAACAAAATAAAAGAAAAGCATGAAGGGAGAAATGATGAATGGAAGTAGGTGAAAACTGTAGAATTATCAAGCATCAGTGATGAGGATGAATATCATGATCTGGAACAAGATGGGCTTGGGGAGCTCGGAGGAGAATTTGTGTCAAGGATCTCGGTTGACCATTGAGGGTAGATATTTTATTTTTGAATAGACCAAATTGGATAACTTTGGGCCTTTAGAAGCTTTAGACTTGTGGGGTAAGAGTCCTTTTAATTACTAATGCAGCAACCATAGCATGGCTTGATAAACATCAACCTTTATGGAAGCCACAACGTAGTAAGGGTGAATAAGGGTAGATTAGGAATTAACCTCTTTTAAGGACTGCCATGTAATAAAGTAGGTTAAAGGTTTCTTTATGTAGGAGAATAAGACAGCTAGTATGTGGGGCCCATGGACAGCTATGGGTAGCCTTGGTCCTCAAGTAATGTATTCTATAAAAATGCTATAAGCACAAATGTATAGAGCAGAGAATTTTGGTAAAATAAAATGAGGGTTTTTTCATATCTCATGTTAGAGCTGCGTGGATTTTTTGTTATTGGTTGGTGTTACTACAAACCATGTTAGTATGTTGTCGCTGCTAACATCCCTTCTATTCTTTATATCACACTTTTTTTACCGTTCACGTATTACTGTTCACAACCCCTTATTCTTCTTCTTTCATTTCTCTATATATTGTTCTAGTTGATTCTAGGTCTGTTTGATTTCTCAACTGATTTCAGTCTATTGTTTAAGCCCTAGAAATCCTTGTTTGTTATTGGAATTCTGGAACAGTGCCTGAATTTTAATAGTTTGATAGCCTTAAACATCTCTGAACACTTCTATTTTTTGTGGGGTTATATTCTTTACCTCTATCAACAAAAAAAAAAACTGTTACCCTAAAAAATTTCAAGCCAAACACAAAAATCTAACCTGGATTTCCAAATAGTTTTATATTCTGTCCAGCATACCATATTCTAAGTTTTTTTCTTTATGGATTGACCCCATCAAATCCTACACAGGATATCATTTAGAAGACTGGAAGTTTGGCTATTGTGGGCCCACTACCTGCATGAATCACAGCTTTCCCAAGGCTATCCTACATCAGTTACATTCATAGATCAGTTGTGGGGAGGGCAGGTGGCACCTTGGTGGCTTGGAATCATGAGGCGGTCAGGGTGACAAATAAAAAAATGGATAATCATTTAGAGACAATTAGGTGCAAGAATCTTGAAAATTATTTTAAATGGGTCTTTATAGGGGTGGGGATGAGCCAACAAACAATCCATTAAGGGGTAATATGTGGGAGGAGCTGAGTAGCATTTCTAGAGGTTGATATCTACCTTGGTGCATGGGTGGAGATTTTAATGTAACTTGTTTCCCTGGAAAAAAGAAAGGACTATGCAGATTATCAGCTAAAATGAGAAGTTCTTGGATTTTATCAACAGTCACAATTTTCTTGATTTTCCTCTTCAAGGTGCTTCCCATACATGGTCAAGCAACAATGAGCAGACTAGACTAGTTTCTAGTGCCAAGCCATCAGGAGGATCACTTCAAGTACCAATTGAAGATGGCAGTTCCAAAACCAGCACCGGACCATTTTCATAATATTCAAATGTATGAAGAGAGTAAAAGGAGTCCGGCTCTGTTCAGATTCAAAATTATGTGGTTGGATGTTAGCAATTTCCATGAGCTCGTCCAGAACTGGTGGTCCTCATTTATGTTCACAGGAACAGCTATTTATCCAAAAAAAAAATGTTCACAGGAACAGCTAGTTACATTTTTCAAGAAATTCAAAGCTCTAACAAAACCCTCATTAAGTGGTGGCTAACCAAAATATAAAATAGATAGGAAAGAACACTTGATCATTTCAAAAAAGAAGCATACTAAATTGGAGCTGAAGGTGGCATAAATGGCATGGTTTCAAGAATCGGCCAATCTCGTTCCAGATCACCTGATCTAGGATAGCGATCAGCCAACTTCAATTTGATCTGATCATGTAGATCGGCCACATCGATCCAGGATCAGCCAAATCATGATCAACCAATCTAGCCTAATGGGAACAATCCCAATCCCGGTCTTTTAAACTATGGTAAATAGCATTGTGAAGCTAAAGGTGGAGAGTGAACTCATTTACAACAAAGGTTCCATAAATCCGCATATAGTGAAATTCTTTGTCACTATACACAAAGACAGCTGAAATCAATTTCAAAGGAAAAGAGGAATTGGCCAGAGAAACAGTTTATGAAAGAAGTGCTTGTTGCTCTAACAGGTCACAAGGAAAATAAAGCTCCAAAGCCTGACTTCCCATGATTTTTTACGATATTTTAGAACACATTGGAACGTTATGCTAGTATTAGAAGATTTTCATTGGCAACAAACTTAGAGTAAGAGCTCAAATACGATTTTCATTTCCTCATTCTGAAAAAGCAAGGCACAGAAAAACTGAAACATTTCAGGCCCATAAATCTACCAAGAAGTTTGTAAATATTGTTAGCAAAAACTCAGGCACTGCGATTAGATATGGTGATGTTATTATCTCCCCCGCTCAATGTATGATTGTTGAAAATGACAAATCTCATATGGACCCTTGATTGCTAATGAATGCATTAATTCAAAAAGTGGCAAGGCATGAGCAGTTTGTCCAATAAATGGAGAAAGGCTACAATCATGTCAATTAGATTTTTTTTTGCATTATCTTCTGCAAAAACTAGGCTTTAGACATAAGTGATGTTCATGTGTGCATTTCTACAGTTTCCTTCTCCATTCTAGTTAATATTTTCTAGTAGGATCCGTAGCAATGGTCTAAGGCAAGGAGATCATCTCTCCTTTCCTCCTCAACAAGTGACAGAAGCTTTAAGAAAATTTGGAGAGAAAAAATGGCATAAAGAGAGACGCTTGAAGGATTTCAGGTTAGAAGGGGTGGTCCCCAACAGAAATCAGTTTACATCCAGATTTCTTATAAAATTCACGAACCCCTTTTAATATCCATAAAATTACAATTAATTAACTCTTTACCATTAAAAGCCAAAAAAACACCAGTATTTTTTATCCCTATTGAAGACTTTGGAAGGAGGCTCAGACTCGTCTCAGAAAGATAATGTGGGGATGTTGGCAGGAAATCTAAAATGTGTTGTGGGCTAGCTTCTCTCCTATATCATCTTGGTTTGCCCCTTGGAGCAAGCCACCGATTGAAGGCAATCGAAGATCCCATTATACAGATGATTGAGATGAGATTTTCCACATGGACGAACTGGTACCTTTCTTAAGGGGGGTAAGGTCACCTAATCAAGAATGATTTAGGACTTCTCATTTTTCACTATTCCAGAAGCAGTGCTTGAGAAGCTCCAAGGAGGCTTCTTTCGGAATAGCTCAAATAGGAATAAAAAAATCAACTAGTAGACTAGAACTCAATTTGTCGACTTTTGAAGTGAGAGCGCTTGGGGATCAAGTTTCTAAGAAGAATGAATAGACCCTCATTAGGTAAGTAGTTGTGAAGTTTAAGAAGGGAAAAAATAAAATTTTGGTGGAAGGTGATTGACGCTATGGAAGCAGGGATCAAGGCTAGAGTAGTAACCTGATGGACAATAGCTACAAAGTCTAACACCTGGAATGGAAATTCCATGATTTATGAGGAGTTTCTACCCTTTCAAAGTTCAATATAGGAAATGGCTCCAGAGTATGCTATTGGACAGATTTGCGGTGTGGAGATTCCACTTTTTCTGATTCTTTTTTTATTTTATTTTTTGAATAAAGGGCGAAATTTTATTAATAAGCCAAGAGGCCAAAAGCAAAAACACAAAGGAGCAAAATGAGCCCTCACCAAGATAGTGAGAAGCGAAGAAAAATAAAGACAAAAGGGAAAAACAACAAAGAAAACAACCCACAATGGGGAAACAACCACTACTCCTCACACCAAAAGGCATACCACTCCTTTTCCACAAAATACCCTCTAATAGAAATCCAATCAAACAGAAATCTATAGATAAATAAGAAGATCTCCTCATAATTCCTCATCTTACCCTCAAAGATCGTAGAATTTCTTTCCTTCCAAAGGCCCCAACAAATGGCCTGATACATCCGAATTGGTGGAAAGATCCGCCCAAGCGTAGGTACCTTCAAGTCACACCACAACACTTATTTGTTCTACCAAATGAAAGAAAAATTTTGAATTTTATTAACAAATTCATAATGCAAGGGGGAGGTCTTTAAATAGGCCTCATAGCAATCCAAATAAAGTAATTCTCTCTTCTTTTGGTATATGGATTTCATTTTCCTAAAGCAGACATTCAATGAATCTAGACATAAGCCAAATAAAAGAACTAAAGCCAAATAAAAGAATTAAATCCAAATAAAGAAACCAAACTAAAATCTAGACAACTATTTTAATCAACCCAATCATGATTTAATGCCTTATTTGTCCGGTTGATAATTGCGCATAGTTGGCAAGGATTTAATGCCTTATTTGTCTAATTGGCCGTTATACACAGTTGGATTGGGTTGGGCCTATTAGATTGGATGTGGTCCGTATTCTTGGGCCTGGCCAATGAGTCTTGGGACCACTTGATGTGGGTTGGCCTACATCATAGCCCCCGAAAGGTAGGACCAAATGATTGAAGGTAACCCCTCAAAATCACAGATCCACCAGCCTGAAATCAAATCACTAAGATGTGAGGGAAAATACCAAGAAATACTAAGGTGGGAACAACAAAAAAAAGCCCAAACCCTGTGAGCCAAGGCACAATGAGCAAAAAGGTGATCCACCAATTCTTCTTCCGAGAGACAAATGACACATCTGTCCAAGATTGTTCTGAAAACAAGGAAAGTGTTGTTGGAGGGGGTTCAAGAAAAGTCTCAACAACTAAGATCCTCTCCAAGAGCCCAAAGAAGTGTTTTCAGTTAGCCCATTCTACCATACGCCATCCCTTGACAATAATAGCTTCATCCCAGCTTTGTTTATTAAGAAGTATCAAATTCCATCCAAGGTGGCCTTCTTTTAATGATCATCCTCTCATGACAAGATGTTGCATGTATTACCAAGAAATGAAATCTATAAACCACCTTTTTATCAGTTGCCTCAACCGCTTTGGCATGACTTTGGTGATACCTCAACAGCTATCAAAAGTTGATTTCCCTTGAATATCTGTTCCAAGAGATGCTTTCATCATAAGGGGTACCATTCTTCCTAAATTATTGTGGTTTGCCATTTGCTAAGGGCCTTGGAATGAACACCATCGTAGAACTTTTATAGGCCTCACATTCGATCAGTCCAAAGTGAAGGATAGACTTTTTTTTCTTCTTCTTTACTTTCTGGTCTTACCACTAAAAATATTTGAGGAAGTCTGCTTTCAGGGTCTCAATGTTTTATTGGGAGAGCATTGTTTCTTCTCCTTTGAATCCATAATAATTTCTTTTCGCTGTACAGATAACATGATCTTCTGCATTTCCTCTTCTTTTAATCAAATTTACTTACCTATCAAAACAAAATTTCTAAAACTCATAAAGAAACTTCTGATTTACGATTTGACTCGGTTTGACCCCCTCTACAGTTCAGGACCACTTTAACAAAAGTGGGTTGTGTGAATTTTAATGCAATTAAAAACATTCAGGTTATGCACATTTCATGTTAAAATTATAGATGTCACAGACAATACAATTTGGTCTAAACATTTTATGTTGGAAATTAAAGGAGATATTGCAGGCTATACAACACTACGTAATAGCCTCCAACAATCACAGCACAGATAGATGATTCTTATTAAAAAAAAAAGGAAGATAAAGGAGGTATTATTAAATAACCTGAATAATGCCTTTTACTCTCCAAACTCCATGTTTGAAAACAACTATTTGAGGATCGTGCGGGTGTAATTCCTTGAGTTCCTGTCTTACAGCCTCCATGGTAGCATTGTGTTCAGTTGATAATTGTATGGCAGCAACAACTCCGGTGTTGCCAACTTTTTTCCCAAGTACAACACGAGAATCCCCAAGATTTGCCACATAGAGGGTACGCTGACATATCACTCCAACTAGACAGCATGACCCAACTGTTGCTATATGTGGCCGATTATTCCATAGCTTAGAAACTAGGGCAGTAAACCGTTCTTCTGTTTCAATAAAAGCTCTCCTAATGGTCTCACATGTCACACCCTGGGCCTGTGCTGATATCTCTGCAAAATCATATTTACTAAGAACTCAGAAATAAGCTTCTTTTTTATGCCAAGCCAAAGAATCCAACTTAAAAAAAATAATAATAATAATGGAAAATGGTGTCCCTATTTTTAGCTACGGAGCTCGGAAGCAAGAAAATAGGATAAAGCATGAAGAGATGGGTGACCATGCAACTCATTTATTGATGTAGGGAAGTAAAGAAATAAAAAGGATCAAGAAGTACAAATGTCCAGACTTGATGTCTAAGTCCACTCCAAGTTCTGTTCTTTTCTTTTTTTGTTCTTAATTGGTGATGAAAGAGAATATCAAAAAGAATAATATATGGTTGCATTTCCAACATACAAAAAGATTTCCCAAAGACAACTTCCTTGGTCAAAGAGTTGGCATCCTCCTTGGCACTTCTACAAATATGGATGTCCAAAATATCTGATGTTATACTATTGTCATCAATGCAATTGGAAATTTTGGCTTCCCTTCCAGGCTGACTGGCTTTCGGGTTACCAAGCCATAATGTGGCTTGAGTCACTCTCTACCATTAAATGGGATAAGAAAAATGACTGAGAAATGATAAGGCCTTTTAACAACGCCCTGTACTCAGCATCATTCGGGTCATTAAACCCACATATGCCTTTTTCCCCAGTCAGTCTAGGATTTCCAATAACTCTTCTTAGCTAAAGTACAAGATGACAAGTACACATGATAGTTGAAAAGACTTGCCTGAGAGAAAATGATAGCCCATCCAAGAAAAAGAAAAAAACATTTGATATTCAATATAAAATTTAGAAGAGAAAGTGACCAAAAATGAAAAGGCAGAAATCAATAACTCTTGCATAGAGCAGAAGTCGGAAAGGTGGGTTAAATTATAACCATTTTCATAAATATAAGATTCAAACTCAAAATGCACGATAAATTAATCCAGAAATCATTCCTGAAAAGATCGGTATTCAATGCCAAAATACTACCATCGCACAATATAAAAGGTTTTCGCAAATATTCAAATATTTTACCAATCTTCTTATCTTTCGCTACTAAAAAAAAAAAGTTGTGGATTAAAGTGTTCCCTCCAAAAACGAAGGAGAGCAATGAAACTGAAGATCACTAAAGTTGAGTACCCACTTCCCAACTCTTTGGTTACAAAAAATTCGCTAACTCATCAAATCAATCACTCAAATTAGGCCTATACTCAAATAGTTCTAGTTTTTTTTATAAAATCTCTCATAGTTCCGCACGAAGCGAATCATAGTTCGAATCAGAACAAAAACTGAAGATTTGGGTATAAGAACGAACCTTGGAAATGGCGGAACAAGTGGTTGCAGACATATCGAGCGGCATCAGGGCCTCCATGTCCATCATACACACCAACAAACGTCCCAAAAGGTCCCGACTCGATCTGACTCTGGTCTTCGAGGACCTGGTTCGCCTGCACGACGGCCATGGAGAAATCGCCGAAGGCATATCGACCGATGTCACGAAACCAGAGCAAACCTTCTCTCCCTTCCCGTCCACCACCACCACCATCAACAGCATTGACGCCAAAGGGCTTCCAACAGCGAGAAAAGAGTTTCATCAAAGCTCCGAGCATCCCACATCTCTCGTGGACTCAAACCCTTAAACCCAATCCAAACACTAGCCCCCAAAACCAAGAAGGAATGTTTCCCATGTCAGATACTCTGCAGATTGAGGAGCCAGCAAAAACAAAACCCTAGCATTTAAGGGTGGATAAAGCAGAGTATGGGTGTGTCCGGTGGAAGAGTAGCAACGATGTGGTCATTCACCTGAGATACAAGATGGCGTGCGGAAGCTTTTTCTGTTGGATGTAGTTGTCGATGTCTTGTACCATTTTCCCCTTCGTGAGAGAGACGCGGAGGAGCGGTTGCTTTCAACATCCTTTGGTCACCAGACAATGTAGTCACAATTTTTATTTTATTTTATGTTTTTAATGGGGGAGGGAAGAATGTTGTCTTAGCTCCCTTGGCTTCTGCCCATGTGAGAAAAGGTCGTGGGGCCCATCTCTTCCCTGGATTGGTTGACCCTGACGGGGACACCGTGGGGTACATCACAATTTGATGGAATCTCCTTGAAGGTGCAAATGTTCTGCTCCCAAGTTGTCTACTCCCCATGCTAGGGTTAAAATTGTAGTTTTGAAAATCAGACCAGATCGGGTGGTCAGATTTGGTTTGACCGGAACCAGCATCATAAACAGTTCTGTAAAAGCTTAAAACCGTAATAAATAAATAAAAAATCACATATAACCGACAAAATCGGTCAAAACCGATCGTTTTTTTATGGATCCAATTCTAATAAAATCAACTAGTTTTTTTATGTATTTTTAACAAATTAATAGGAAAATAAATTAAAGATGTATCTTTCTCAATTCCAATCCTATTTTCCATGAATTGTTTTGGTATTTTGTTATTTTAATTATATTTTTAGTATGTCTAGAAACTAGAAATCCGGTCTTAAGCCTTATAATGCATTATGGATTGTTTTATTTTTTGGCATTTAACTACGTTTTACTTATGTTTGAAGTAAACCGCAGTTAAATCATGTAAACCAGTGGTCAAACCAATTGGACTTGAACCATCCATCTTACCAATTTGATGGCCAGTCCAATTCTTAAAACTATAGTTAAAACCGTAAAAAACAGCTTTCAAAAAAGCATCACGTCATAGCCTTTGTGTCTATGAGCAAGGGGAGCATACAATTCGAGAGCAAAAGTCCCAAAAGAAAATTCAACATGGTATGTGATAGGTTCGGGTTATGTATCCATATTTGGTTCATTTTATCAAATATGGTTGCATCTATGGTGTGAGAACACAGTGGGACAAACAAATTTGGGGATATAAAATTTGCTCTATTGAATTTGAGTTGGGGGAGAGCGGAGATAAGCTTAAAGTCTATCATTGAGCACAATGTAACATGTACCAAAAAACGTGAAACTTGTCCATTGAAATTTGATTTTTTAGATACAGGTTGCATTGTAATCACCTATAGGATGATGTCACGCCCTAAAACTCATACAAAGTGGGTTACGAATTTTGGTACATGACATTAATTCATTCATTCATTAATTGATAACGTATACATTGCCTGTAAATTTTTTTGTCTTTTTCACTTAATTTCACATTTATGTGCAATAGAATAAAACACCAATCATAAACCATTCCATTTACTTCATAATTTCATAATCTGATATACAAAAAAAATAACATAATCTATAACCATTGTCTATAAACCATTAACCATTGTCTGACATTTCAGTCCATATAACATATAGTCTAACTTTAACCATAAATCAATTAAAATCAAATAATAAATCCAAATAACTAAAATCCATTATCTTGTTACATCCCATTAATTTAAACTGAAATGATCAAACTAAAACTGAAATAAAACGATGTCTCCTTTGAAATAAAATCTCAACATAAATAAAATATGTTAAATCCAATAACTTTAGTCCCTTTAGCTGGAACCGTTACTCTACTATGTTTTCATCGTCTGTAATGATGTCAGTTGGGGTAAGTTAACATACTTAATAAGAAAACATATAAACTACAAGAAACTTGGATCAAGACTTAGCATAATTTCAGAAATACAAAACAAATAGTTTTCATATAATTTAAGTAATATACAAAATGATACAGCTATAAATCATTCTTTAAAAACAATGTTGATATTGTAATAAATAATATGTTATAGTACTATGCATAACTGAAAACAATTAACAATAGAAAACTTGGATCAAGACTTAACACAATTTTATAAATATAAAACAAATAGTTTTGTGTATTCTAAGCAATATACAAAATGATACAATTCTAAATTATTCTTTAAAAATAAGGTTGATTATATAATAAATAGCATGTTACGGTATTGTGTGCATAACTGAAAACAATTAGCACAACGAATCAAATACTTTTAACTAATCTAAATAAAACATATCAAAAACAGATAACAGATCTTAAACATAACATAACATAATATGAGATTAAAGCATGTACATATAACAGTTCACACCATTTATACCTCGATGAAAATGGCCAAAACAGTTCACACATACACTTCAGTAAAACGATACCACTATCTTACCCATAATAGTGAGGGATCCATGTAAACAGATTGCACCATATACCATGTGAGGTGGGTTTCATCAATCAATCCCCTTAATGAGAAACTTACAAAATAAAAAAGGTCACAAAATATAAACTTTTCAAAATTCACCTACCAGCCTCAATTGATCCGGTGTAGGTTCGATCGGTTGGGCTCTAGCCCACTATTTTTTATTTTTTTGCTTGTGTCTCTTGTACTAAAACACTAATAACTTTTTCGTACATGATCAGATTTGCAGGTCGTTTGTTTCATTGGAAACTATACTTCAAGACTTCTCTAATGGTATACAATTTGTTTACTAATCCTCTCTACATTTTTATGAGTTTGTCTCTAAAGTTGCATGAATTTATAAGTCATTAAATATGCATTTAATTTGTTCTAAATGTGTGCATCATTAAATATACATTTAACTTGTTATAAGTGTGTGCTAAACACATGTGACATATGTGTATGAAGTATGTGTGAAATATGCGTAGGGTGTTACAAATGATGATGCCAAACTTCAAGTTGTAGTAGAGAATCCGAGCTTCAGAGAGCCATGATCATTTGCTACAACTTAAAGTTTGAATGCTCCACCAAATTTTAAGTTGGAGTAGATAATCAATGCTCCACCATAACCCAAGCACTCATAATTTTCTCCTGTCGCAAGATCATCTTGCAACCATCTAGGATGCACACGTATACCCAAAAAAAGTGAATTACCTTTGTAGAATGATATTGCCAGTAGGTGAGGATTTGGGCTTAAGTCTAAGAGAAGAAAGACGACCTGAGCAATCTTTTAGGTGGGAGTAGGGCCCATTCCTTAACAGGTACTAGATAGGCCAGCGCGAACCAATCCCTATTCAAATTGGTTTTGTTTCCTTCTTCTAACTTTGTCTGGTTGCCTTGAATTGAATAGAAAAGGATAGCAAACAATATAAAATAAAATTCCACTGTAAAAAAATGAAAAGAATCATTAGAAAATTATGGGGAAAAAAAAACAGCTTTTATGGCAACCAAGCAACTTGAAAAATGATTTTATCAAGAAAAAACTGGCAAGGATCATGAGAGAACTAGTTTTTTTTTATATGGCAACCAAATATTTTTATTTTTTAGCAAGTACATCATAGATGAATCCAAGCTCCAATTTATGTTGGATTCAGAGACACTGATGAATCCAAGTCCTCGTCCATGTTGGATTTCATTCATGGGAAAGTTTTACACTCTTATTTAAATTGACAAAACTTGCTCGCTTCTAAGATATCTATTTTAAAAACTCCTAAAAAAAAAATTCAAATCTTCGTTCCGTCACTCCAAGCTACAACTCAAGAGATAGCAAAGATGACACAACAACAACAATCACAAATATTAAATAACGATAACTGGAACACAAATAATGAAATACAAGCACGTACAAAAGGGTATGAACTTTAGATAGAGTAATTGGAGTCAACCTCAATGCTGATAAATCGATATATTTCATCTTGGCTCAGTATAGAACACCCTATGTTGAGATTTTGAGCAACAGAGTTCAATTACAACCCTCTACTAATACTTCCCAATAGTTTCAATAATAAGAGTTGTAAGTTTATAGATGTCTTTACGGGTGAACGTTACCTATTTTGCCTACCTAAGTTATATGGAAGACAGTGGTGTGGGTCTTCTCATGGATGGTTCATATTGGAGACCCAAGAAGGCAATGACACTTCTCTATTCAATCCATTATTGAGGAAAGAAACCAATCTTCTGTCGAATAGTTCCCAGTTATTGGCATTGTGGGCCTTACATAATATGAGAGGCTATATATTTTATCATTGTCACCTATTACTTCAAATTGCATTGTTATTCTCTAGTCCTAAAGATGAGTGTTGGGAGTTCTTCGACTGTGGCTTGAATCATGTTAGTTGCTTTGAATGCATCGTATTTAGTGATGGAGTTTTTGTTAAACAATGATAATAATGTATAATTCGATTCAACAATTTATCAACTAATACATATATTATTTAAAGATACGACAATCATTATATCTCATATACAATTATCTAATATAAATCTTCTAAACAATTTACTATTTCAAAAAGATTTAAATGAATGAACTAAGATCAATTAGTACAAATAAAAAACATAACTCATGCAGTAAATAAATTAACAGTAAAAGGAAAAAGGTTAGAAGGATCTTATTGGTTTGTGCTGAGACATGTTATTAGATGTTGTCCTTGGTGGTATTCAACTCCCTCTATTATGATGCGGCAGGGTACTCCGACGACCGTCCCAGTATTCAAACAACATGATCTTATTACACCCACATAGTTTCAAACCTAAAGAAAGCAAATTCTTAAAAAATAAATAACTATTATTTATAGATCACAAGCCCATAAATAAACACTCTTTAAGTAACAAAGAAGACCATACATGTTTGCAGAGAAAACAAGGATAATTTTTAAATATACTTCGAACATGGGTATACTCCTTTGTTTACAGATTCTGTATTGGTGCTTTTAGAAGTGTCTGTAGATATCTTAGGCATCCCTTTATACAACCATTCACTTGTTAGTGTTTGTCAACACACTCAACACCCTTTTCATGTGAAGAGTCAGCGATTTAGATCCTATGGATTTTTCATAATCTGGACAGTTCAATTGATCAAATAAATCATTATGCTTAATCAATTGAACCTTGTCCCATCTATTGAATAGGTTATAATCTAGAGAAATACACTCTCCTAGATATATTGAAGAATATTCGATTGATCAAGTGGGCTAGAGTTAATGCTTGCATTATATTCAATCAACCAAACATGTCAAAACAAAGAAAAGCTTATAAATTAATGATAACAAGGGACTATGTTTAATA
This sequence comes from Platanus orientalis, assembly GCA_025762735.1. Lineage (NCBI taxonomy): Eukaryota > Viridiplantae > Streptophyta > Magnoliopsida > Proteales > Platanaceae > Platanus > Platanus orientalis. The sequence goes on along the minus strand of JAOXJP010000008.1, from coordinate 12,177,582 downwards.
TTTTGAATCTTCAAGATTCCAATAGATTATAATATAATGGATACAACCGAATTTTCTATGATATAGATGGTAAAGGCTTGATTAGTGTTTTCAACTTCATCTCATGACATGTAAGTGTTAAATGTGCCTGTGGTTATGCCAAAGGATCGTGAACATGGTTTTACCAATTACTTAGTGAAATCTGTTAATGAGTTTTTTATGGTTTCAAGAACAGTTCGGAAGTATTATGATGCAAGCAGGGGCAACATATGCATACGAGACGAGAGGTTTTCGAGTACTAAAGCTAGATTATTAGGAGGCTTGAGGTAGAGAGCTTGAGGATTTGTACGTGCTTCGTAGGTAAGGAAAGCTCCAAATTTGTCCAAATTACACAAATCACAATTTTCACAGGTTTTTTTTTTTTTTTTAAAGGAATAAGCTTACCATCGAATTTGAGTCTCATGATATGTGTGCATTTATTTTGGATAACAATAACATCCAACCTTACAAAAATCATGCTCTTTCGCCAAAGTCTCCACCCATATGGGTTGCATTACGGCAATGGTAGAGTTTGAGGTGTTTTATTGTTATTATTTTTACCGAAAGGATGTCTGTTCAGAATGTATCATTCGCTCCCCCATCCCTCATAGGGGGTGTGGGCCCATGAGGGGGGAGGTGCATCATCAACATAACACCCTTTCTCTTATTTTTAATCGGCTGGGATTTGATGCACCCCACGATGCACCCCACTAAAGTGTCCCTAACATCTTGTGCATGCAGGAGGGGGACACATTAGGTCAAAAAGTGAATTGCACTATTTTTGGGGGGTCTAAATCACTTGTTGACATGATGTATCCCCTTGCATGCGGGGGGGGGGGGGGGTGCACCAAATCTTTAGGGATTTTTAATGTTTTATTTTTTTACTTTGGGTGTGGTGGGATGATCTCAGGATTTGGTGTGCCCCCTTAATGAACGCCTAAGGTTTGCTCATATGTAGGGGTGGACACATGGCATCGAAAAAGTGAAAATATCCCCCCAAAAAAAGTGTAAATCACTTTTTTAAGCCATATGTCTGCTCCTACGTATGGGCACAGTAGGCATTCATTAAGGGGGCACACCAAATCCGATATGCGTGGGGTGAATCGAATGTGTTGAGAAATAGTTTTATAAATTTAAATGTCTTTTGAATGAAGTATACTAAGGAAATTGTGGATGTTTATAAAATAAATGTGTTTTTAAGGAAACTGTTGAGTTTGTGCCTCGAATATTATCATTCAACCATTATAGTTAGTTGGTACAAGGGTATGTGGAATTAATACCACTTAAATAGGTTTCGGGTAGCATCTCGATCTGAATCTTTTTTGAAAACCTAATTCGAGACATGACCCAACCAATTTGGATAGTGTAGGTTAGCTCTAGCTCTTGGGTTTCAAGTGAGATTGCGATTAATGCTCTCTCTCTCTCTCTCTCTCTCTCTCTCTCTCTCTCTCTCTCTCTCTCTCTCTATATATATATATATATATAT
>JAOXJP010000008.1:12159640-12173360 GCA_025762735.1 Platanus orientalis | reverse complement strand
TGCATTCATTCAAATTCTATGTTAAACAAACCCTATCAAATGCAAAGATGCAAACTAATCATTAAATCTACTCATATGGAACATGGTAATTTTTTGGATAACTTGTAGCCCTACTTCTACCTCCTAAAACCCTCTCTATTCATTCACAACAAAGGAAACATCATACAATAGAGTTTAAAGCCTTTAAAAAAATGAAATCATATATTTTTTTTATAAATTTAAGCAAGTACTAACAAATTCCATGCATTCATTCAAATTCTATGTTAAACAAACCCTATCAAATGCAAAGATGCAAACTAATCATTAAATCTACTCATATATGTATGAAACTATGTTTAAAAAAAAAAGAAAATGTTTAAAAAATGCAATAAACTGCATTATCTTACTATTAACTAAGATAAAAACGGTTTTAACCTTGTAAAGTAAAAATTTTATCTATAAATCAAAACCCTTATTATAAACTTGAAGAATAGAGGACCACTCACTCTTCTATGCAAGAAGGCCTTCACAAAAACTCAACGAGCTTCAAATTTCCTTATCTTCCTCTTCCTTTTCCCCCTTCTGCTATGTTTTTTTTTCCTCCTTTCCTCTCTCTCTCATTGGTTTCGGTTGATTGAGACTAACGCCTCTTTGTTTCTTTTCTTTTTTTTATGTTATGCTTTTTTTCCAAAACTACCCCTAACAGTTTGGGGGTATTACATGTTTGCAAATGGGTGTTCTCATCACGCAGTTTGTGTTTCGAACTATCTAGTCCTAATGTTTTGGTGAATAATTACGTGGTCTATTAAAGTATTAGATATTGGTTGCCTCTATCATGGTCAATTGGAGACATGTTTTCCAGCTAGCCGGTGTTTATGGGAGTTGCATAGTGTAGTGCAGTACCCAATTCCCTGTCCATAATGTCTTCATACAAGCATGTTATAGACAGGTAACTTAATAGATTGATCTCTAGATTAGAGATTTAATTAATCATTAAAAAAAGATTGGAGATTTAGTTGAAAAAATAGTTTCAGTTTTATCAAATGTTGTTTTTTAGACAATATGCCCTTCCTTTAGTAATTTTAAGTACTGGAGTAAGAGGAGATTTACTAGTTGCCTTATGTGGGTGAATGTATATGGTTGACAAGGGGTACATTGCTGTTCTACAGATCCCTCAGTTTGTTTTAGAAGCTGTTGATATAGAGAGTCTGGATAAACGGAAAAATATGATGATTGCCTGCACTCAGCCTCGAAGAGTGGCTGCAATGTCTGTGTCCCGGCGAGTTGCTGAAGAGATGGATGTAACAATTGGAGAAGAAGTGGGTTACAGCATTCGTTTTGAAGATTGCAGTAGTTCGAAAACCGTTCTGAAGTAAGCTTCTATGTTACATTTAATGCCTTTTATTTTTTACTCTGAATGCTGGTTCTTTTGTATGCTTATTAATTTTACTTTTTTGGTGTGTGTTGGATATTGGTATGTTTTCCATGCTTTGATTTATTCATTGATTTTATATTAATTTGTGTTATTGGCTGGCAGGTATCTTACAGATGGTATGCTTTTAAGAGAGGCTATGACAGATCCACTTTTGGAACGCTACAGGGTGATTATTCTTGATGAAGCTCATGAAAGAACTTTAGCAACAGATGTTTTATTTGGGCTTCTTAAGGAAGTACTGAAAAATAGACCTGATTTGAAACTGGTGGTGATGAGTGCAACTCTTGAAGCTGAAAAGTTTCAGGGTTACTTCAATAGTGCACCCCTTATGAAAGTCCCTGGAAGGCTTCATCCAGTGGAAATTTTTTACACACAAGAACCTGAGAGGGATTACCTTGAAGCAGCAATTCGGACAGTTGTGCAGATACACATGTGTGAACCTCCTGGTGACATACTTGTTTTTCTTACTGGAGAGGAGGAGATAGAAGATGCATGCCGAAAAATAACAAAAGAAATTGCAAATATGGGTGACCAGGGGGGACCTGTGAAAGCAGTGCCTCTTTATTCTACACTCCCTCCAGCTATGCAGCAGAAGATATTTGAGCCTGCTCCGCCTCCACTGAAGGATGATGGTCCTCCTGGAAGGAAGATTGTGGTGTCAACCAACATTGCAGAAACTTCTTTAACTATTGATGGCATAGTTTATGTTATTGACCCTGGTTTTTCCAAGCAAAAGGTTTATAATCCACGAGTGCGAGTGGAATCGTTGCTGGTCTCACCAATATCAAAGGCAAGTGCACACCAGAGAACAGGGCGTGCTGGAAGAACACAACCTGGGAAATGCTTCAGACTGTACACAGAGAAAAGCTTCAATACTGATCTCCAGCCTCAGACCTATCCTGAAATACTGCGCTCAAATCTGGCAAACACGGTTCTGACCTTGAAGAAACTTGGAATTGATGATCTTGTTCATTTTGATTTTATGGATCCTCCTGCTCCTGAGACATTGATGCGGGCATTGGAGGTTTTGAACTACTTGGGCGCACTGGATGATGATGGAAATTTGACCAAGCTGGGGGAAATTATGAGTGAATTTCCCTTGGATCCTCAAATGTCAAAGATGCTTGTTGTTAGTCCTGAATTTAACTGTTCAAATGAGATCCTATCCATTTCTGCCATGCTTTCAGGTACGCACAAAGACCTGTTTCTGTGCTTATGTTCTTTGTCTATAAATCATGGGTCTATCAAAGTATGTAAACCCTTTTGGGCTGCGCACATGCGAGTCCGCAGTAATGGACACATATTTACGGGTAACTTCTCTAGCACATGCACATGCTTCTGCTTAGTGCAAAGGATGCATACCTAGTCTGTATTCACATGAATAGGTAAATCAAACATGTCATGGATCTTGCAAATGTGCAGGTTCATGTGTGTGTATTAGAGTTGTTTCTTTTGTCCATTTAGGTTGTCATCAGCAACTGCCTTTCCAGGTTCCATGCCACTTGTTGGCATGCGCCATAGAAATTCTTAAGTAAGTGCTGATGCAGATAGTTGCAGTTTCTCAGTATTCTCTCATGAAGCAAATGGCATCGTCTCGACTCTATGCATCTGCTGACCTACCGTGGGCCTCCTCTGTGATAACAATTTCTTTCTTTAGTACCCAATTGCTTTGTCCGGCCTAGGGAGGCTCAAAAAGCTGCTGATGAAGCGAAAGCTCGGTTTGGCCACATCGATGGGGACCACCTCACTCTTCTGAATGTTTATCATGCATACAAGCAAAACAGTGAGTACTGAATTTTATGATTGTTTAGATTACTGGCAAATTCATGTGATATTCAGCATCTAATTTTATTTCTAATGGAATATATTACAGATGAAGATCCTTCGTGGTGCTACGAGAACTTCGTCAATCATAGGGCACTGAAGGCTGCTGATAATGTGAGGCAACAGCTAGTGCGCATTATGGCCAGATTCAACCTTAAGCTATGCAGCACAGATTTCAACAGCCGGGACTATTACATCAACATAAGAAAAGCTATGCTGGCTGGGTATTTTATGCAGGTAGCTCACCTTGAGCGTACTGGTCATTATCTGACAGTGAAAGACAATCAGGTATATGTCTTTTGGATCATTTACTTTGTTTTAGTTAATGTTTTAGTCTTTCCCCTTTATATCTTTTACCTAAAAAGGTGCTCTGATGTCATTTTCCCCCATGGCTTCTGCAGGTGGTTCACCTTCATCCTTCAAACTGCCTCGATCACAAGCCAGAGTGGGTCATTTACAATGAGTATGTCTTGACAAGTAGGAATTTCATTCGCACAGTTACAGACGTTCGTGGGGAATGGTATGTCACTTTATCTCCATAATTGGCTTTGTACTTACCTGTACATTATATATATATATATATATTTGTGGAGCTACCAACTCCATCATGTCTTTGATAAGAGTATGAATCTTAGTGTAATAGCATTGCATTATGTAGGTTGAGAGGTTCATCCAAGTCCAGGTTGAAAAAGCTTACTTAATTACAGTGTCTTGGTTGAATATATAGGCTTAGTTGCACCATTGTGGCTTTTGCCCTTTGGAGATATTGTCAATAGTCATTAAGTGATCTGTGGGACAGTTACCCTATTTAGAGCGCTGAGGATTTGGTAGGACAACTTAGAGAGTGGCTAAAGTTGGAATGACTTCAGTGCCAAAAAGTAAAAAACATCCCCCAAAAAAGTGTATTAACACTTTTTCAGCGCTGATGTGTCAGCCCTAGTGTCATTTCAACTTTAGTCACTCTCTAAGTTGTCGTACCTAATCCCATCTCTATTTAGAGGCATTGACAGTTCTGATCATGCACCAGAAGTGGTACTTTTAGTCAATTTATATGCACAGGGAATGCGTTGCATACCTTCTCATCTTCTCTCTTTTGTAATATTTCTTCATTACTGATAAAAAAGGAAGAGGAAAAGATTTGGGTTTCTCAAAGTCACAGAGAAAACAGTATAATTATTCTAAGGAACGGTTAAGTGCACAATGAACTAAGCTTTATTCTTTGTTTTTTCTTTACAGGTTAGTGGACATAGCACCCCATTACTATGATCTGGAGAATTTCCCCCAGTGCGAGGCAAAGCGTGTTCTTGAAAAGCTTTACAAGAAGAGGGACAGGGACAGGGATGAGACTAAGAACAGGAAATGAGGTTCAGTAATCTTGCCTGATCACTCCTTGAGATGTCTATCTGGTGACGGGAAAGAAGGGTTATTTTGCATGCGAAATCAAGTATTGGTACCCTTTTTCACCACTAGTTTAAGGGCCTAGATCGCCACAAAAGGCAGCAGAAGGACACAGAAATTTAGTTATCAATTACCCTTTTTGGAAGCTCAATGGTGTCAGGGCTAGCATATTCTGAAATTATTTCGGATGTGTCTTGTAGGGTAGAAAATTGTAGTTTCTTTGTGCTTCAATGATTCCGTTTAGGATGTTTTATGTTTCTTTTTTTTTCTTTTGGTGTTTATTACAAACTTCTGTTACTGAGCAGCAGGAAAAAAGCTGTAAAATGATTAAATCTAGATTCATATATCATAATATTTCATGATATTGTTGGCTCATTAAATAAAGCATTTGATCATTTGGTTTAAATGTCGTAGATTAAAATTGTCAAGTATAGGCGGAGGTTTCAACATCCAGATGTGAACTGCTTGCGTTCTTAATTACCGTGTTTAGAACTCTTGTGTTGATTGATCGAATTTGGGATCGTATGCTAATTAAAAGCTCATAGTTGTGCTCGATATTTTTATTTGATTAACCAAAATGCCCATGGACTAGCCATTTCGAACTCGCCTTGAACTTAATTTAACATAACTAAAAGATTTTTGACAAATGTCTTAACAGGAACGTCAGTTGATCCTTTTGACACTCGATCATTTATGTTCTCTGTATCTCATAGGTAAGTTGCTCACTTTCCCAAAGATCTGCTATGGTAAAGTGGCCTACTACTGTGTGAAAAAAAATCACAAAAAGATTTAAGAAAAAAAAAAAAATCCTCAAAAGGGTTTTTATGCAATATGCCATCATATTGGATACAAACCCGGATAAGAAGTTCTGCCCTCCTCCTTTCACGTTCAATGGATGTGGACCTCTCATCCTGGCTGTTTTGAGTTAGTTAAGGAAGGATGGAGTAAGAGAGATCGAGAGGGGAAAATCGAGTTGGTTAAATCAAGTCCTAGAAATCTCACCCCTTGTGTTGAGAAAGTGGAATAAAAAAACCTTTGGTCTGGTGAAGGACCAAATTGAGAGGTGCAAGGGTAAGATTAACTCCTTCGTTCTTCTCCCTTGAATGATTCCATTATGAACCAAATTAGAGAACAAGATGAATAACTTTCAAAGTTTTTTATTTCTATAGAGGAAATATTTTGGGTCCAGAAAGCTGGAATTAATTGGCTGAAATGGAGAGGTCACAATTCAAAGTTTTTCCATCAATCTACCATTGAAAGAAGAGTCTGAAACAAGATTACCTCTCTTAAAGAGAATAACGAGGACTGGGTCAAAGGGTATGATCATATCAATCAGATTTCAAAAGAGTTTTTCTCTAACCTTTTTGAATCCTTTCTCCCACATAGCCAGTGTGACCGAAAAATATCCAAATATCTTATGCTCCTTTTTCAATAAAGGAAATCAGAAGAGTTGCTTTTGATCTTGGGAAACTTAAAGCCCTTGAATTTGATGGCTTTCAGGTTTGGTTTTTACCAGAACTATTGGGATATAGTGGGTGAAGAGGTTGTGAATGTTGTGATTTGATTGATTTGAGAATGATAGTTCTATTGAATCCCTAAATCAAACATTTATCACTCTTATTTCGAAGATAAAAAATCCCGAGTTAATCTCTCAATTTCATCTTATTAGCCTGTGCAATGTCATTTATAAGATCATTTATAAAACAATGATTAATAGGTTGAAAGTGGTGTTCCCTGAAATTATATCCTCCAATCAAAGCGCCTTTGTCAAAAGGAGGCTCATATTTGATAATATTCTTATAGCCCACGAAATCCTGCGTTTCCTTAGATTTGACAAATTTCGATCACATCATATGGCTATAAAAATAGATATGAGTAATGCCTACGATAAAGTTGAATGACAGATGGTTATTGCTATAATGAGGATTATAGGCTTTAGTGTTAACTGACAAGATTGGGTGTGAAGATGTATGTCCTCGGTTTCTTATAGGATCCTTATAAATGGATCTTCGGGTGACCATATTATCCTAGTTAGGGGCATCAGACAAGGAGATTCTTTATCCCCATTCATTTTCCTTATTTGTTGTGAGGGACTTTCATCCTTGCTTGTCAAAAAAGAGAGAAGTGACCTCCTCTCAGGAATTAAAATTAGATCAAATAGCCCGGTCATTTCTCACCTTTTGTTTGCCGATGATTGCTACATTTTTGCTAAGGTTAGTATGAAGGAGATTGACTCAATCGTGGATTGCCTCCTTAAATTTAGTGAAGCTTACTTTTAACCATGATAAATTTGAACTATACTTTAGTTCCAACACCTAACAGCAGATAAGGCCCTAAACAGAGCGGAATGGCAGAACAGGATTCATGTAGCCAACCCCAAATAGTTGGGATAAGGCTGTTTGTTGTTATTGTTGTTGTTGTACTTTAGTTCCAACACCCCAAGACAATTCAAACGTAGAATCCAAGGAATTTTTAACATGAGGCATTCTCAAACTCTTGGAGACTACTTAGGTTTTCCCTCTGCTATTGGTAGAAACAAAACTACCTTATTTGCTTTCATCTCTGAGAGAGTTAATTCTAGAGTTCAGGGTTGGAAGGCAAAGCTCCTTAATCAAGTTGGCAAAGAGGTTTTCCTAAAATCCATTGTGGTTGCAATTCCCGCCTATGGCATGTCATGCTTTTTTATTCCAAATAAGATTTGTGAGGAGATAAAATGGAATCCAAATAAAATTTTGGTGGGGTAGTAACAAGGAAAAAAAGAAGATAAACTAGGTTAGTTGGGATAAATTGAGGAAAAGTAAAAGAGAAAGGGGAATGGGCTTTAGGGACCTTCATGAATTCAATATAGTTCTCATTGCTAAGCAAGCCTGAAGAGTTCTTTATAATCCTAATTCTCTGTGGGCACGTCTCTTAAAATCCATTTATTTTATTGGGGGTGCTTTCCTAAATTTAAGGGCTAATGGTAATAGCTTTTGGGCTTGGAAAAGTATTCAGAAAGGTAAAAAGCTTCTATGTAAAGGTCTTAGATGGCATGTCAACTCTGGAAATGATATTAATATTTGGTGTGATTCATGGATCCCAAATAACCCAAATTTTTGACTTAGTATGCCCCTTATGATTCCCTCTAATGCCCTAACCTTAGTCTCGAATATCATAGATTCTAGTTCCTTAAGATGGAATCTCTCTTCTATCGAAAATCTGATTCCTAGAAGGGATCTTGAGAGTATCTCTAGAATCCCATTGAGCAGGGGATTTTCCGACGATGAAATCATTTGACACTTTGATAAAAAAAAAGGGTGCATTTATTGTTAAATTTTCATATCATCTGGCAACCTCCCTCCCCATCTCTTTCCCCCATTATCCCCCCTTCCAAACACATTAGAGCAAACTCTGGGACTTCCTTATCCCCCCAAAAATCAAGCATTTCTTCTGGAAAGCATGTAATGATGCCATCCCTTCAAAAAGCCAATCTCATTCGTAGGGGTATTGATGTGGATCCCATCTGCCCTCTTTGTTGTCGGGAGATGGAGTCTACATCCCACATCCTCCTGTATTGTGAGATCTCAAATAAGGTTTGGTTTCCGTCCCATTTATCTATCCAGCCCAATATTAATATCCAAGTGCCCTTTGTCGAATGACTAATGAAATGATTTGATATTGAAAAGGCTCCCAATTGGTTAAATCAGGAAATTATTGCTAAAATTGCTATTATATGTTGGTGTATTTGGATTCATAGAAATAGATTTATCTTTGAGAAAGATCCCATTTCCATTTCTAAAATTTTGTTTAATGCTTGTAGGTTGATAAATGAGTTATATCTAACAATGATCCAAAGGGTATTAGCTTGGGTGGCATTTCTTTTTGGTCTCCCCCTGAGCAAGGCTTTACCAAAGTAAACTTTGACGGGGCCTTTAGTCAAGACAGTTTTATTGTTGGTTTTGGATTTTTGTTGTGCAAAGATGACGACTCTTTTTTTGTATGTCCTAACGAAGCCGGGCTTGGTTGGGTCAACGATGGTTGCAGAATGCTTGGCAGCTCTCATTGGCCTCTTAAAGACTCATGAACTTGGGCTAAGTAAGATAGTTATCAAAGGAGACTGCAAATGTTTTTTTGATTCTCTCTCGGATGACTGTAGTTCATGACCTTCAGATGTTAAAGGCATTCTCTTGGACTGTAAAAACTGCATTTCTCAGTTGTTTCTATTTCTCTCTCTTGGGTTAGAAGGATAGCCAACATGGCAGTGCATGTGCTGGCCAATTATGGTTTGTCTTCTCCCCCCTCTCATTGGATCACCAAGCCTCCTTGGCTGGCTAATGTTTTAGATTCTAATGCTCGGTTTTTAGAGGCATTTGGCCCTAGTTAATGCATAACCCTTTTATTAGAAAAAAAAAAAAAAAGATCTTTGTCCGTTTCCAGGATGGTACAAACTTAATTGTGAAGGTGATAGTTCTACAAATATTTCAGCTGGCTCATTTGCTTTTATTATTTGAACCGAGGATGGTGGTTTACTTGCTACATGAAGTGAATAATGAGAATGGGGACGGTAATGGTGGTTTACTTGCTACTTGAAGTGGAAAATGAGGACATAGATGGTGGCTCTATGGTGGTTTACTTGTAAGAAGCTTTTTACAAGTTTAAAAACCTAAGGGGAAGTTACAAACTTCTGTTATTGAACAGCAGGAAAAAAGTTGTAATTTGGTGTTTATTACAAACTTCTTTTTTCTTAGTTTGATTGCATGGAAAGTTAAAAATTTTGAGGAAAAGTAAATCAACTTTTCTAACTACACAAATTTTGTTTATATTTTGATTGCATAGAAAGTTCTAAATATACAAAAAAATAACTTTTCTTAACCACTCTTGGACATTCTAAAAAATGGAAATTACATTTTCTGTAAAAAAAAAAAAAAAAAAGGAAATTACATTTTCCATAAAAAAAGACCAATTTTTTTGCATCCTCTAGGAAAAACTTGTAAATTTTTTAACTTCCCTCAGCTTTTCAAATTACAGCCAAACACCTTTTGGGAATGTTAGGAGAATCATATTTCACTTCACTTCGCTTTCCCAACTTCCCATGCAATCAGATGGGACCTAAAGTAATGGGTTGTTTACATGGACAACCCTAGTAAATTTCTTTTATTTTTTATGAAATTAACAAGTGAGCAACCCCAGTGAACAATTTTAGTAAATTTCTTCTATTTTTATGAAATTAACAAGTGTCTCTCTTTATATTTCCTTCCTCCTGAATTTTCGCATACATATTCCTATATCTAAGTTTCATTTTTTTAGTTGATTTCTCCTTATCTCCTAAAATTTCTCTCCCTTTACATTTCTTTAGTTCACATCGTCTCCAGTCTAAATGGACAGGTACCACTATAATCTTTGCTCGCAATGTGACACAATGTATAACAAAGGGTGCATCAATAAATACACATGTACTTATCCATTGTATATTTATCATAATACCCTCTTTAACCCGTGTGTATTGATTTAAACATCCTTTGTCAAGCCACATGTCACGCATTGATTGGTAATGGAGTGGTACCTATCCATTCATAGTGGAGGTGATTCAAAATCCTTCCACTCTTTTTTTTTAATACTCCTATATCTCTATTTTTCTTTTTTCATGGGTGATGCCACTTGAATATGTTTGTAACTTAATCGGGTACCCATGTGATACTCTTATATCTCCATGTTTTCTTCTTCCATGGGTGATGCCACTAGAATGTGTTTGTAACTAAATCGGGTACCCATGTGAGCAAAGGTTCATCCGCTAGTAAATTAATAGGTGGACAACAAGGAAATTTAAAAGCTGAGGTGATAGCTTTGAGTGAGGGTCTTCAATTAGTTTGTTATATTGAGGATTGAAGAAGAGTCTGATGTCATGTAATCAACTACGGAAAGCTATCAGGGATTCGATCTCCAAACCTCTCTAGGACTAAGAGATGTGATGCTTCAGCCACACAGTTGGCTAATGCATTTTTTATTTTTCTATCTAAAAGAGAAAAAAATACCTTTAATATGAAAAAAAAAATGTTTTCAGTTTTTTAGCGATGGACATTAAAGCCCACATTGCAGGGAGTTTTTTGCCACACGAAAGAATGATGTGGGAGATCTGGACCACCTACCTACCTTATAGTAATCCTCTCTATTAGCCACATGTAGATTTGTTCTTGTTAGATCTTCACTCCTATATATATATAAAGGTCTTGGAGTCTAAACCATCTCCAATTCAACTGAAGAGATATCACGCCATTACCTAACAATTGTCTATGTAAATAAAAGAGGCATAAAGGAGGGTGTTCCGGTAATTCATAGTGGATAAGTATCCTATGTATTTATCAAAATACCCTTCGCCAGGCTTCATTTCATATGGTACTTGCGTGATATGTGATTGAAACTCTAGCCCTTTTATCCTTTATGAGTTTTCTACAATTAAAACATTTTTAGAAACCTCAATAACCAGCACAAGCACTTGAACATAATGTATAAACGAAAAAACCGAAAAAAAAAACGTAGAAAGACGAAAAAATACTTCTCTCTTTATTTTTTCCATGCAGTATTCTTAAGCTGTTTGAGCTGATTAGATCTTTTAGAAAATGATTTTTTCTTTTTTCTTCTTCTTTTTTTGGTAATAAATGATATAGGAGTGTGGTAGTTGAAACCAGTTGACAGTCTCCTAGCCACAAAGAATCTTGTGGCTTTAGGACACATACCCCTAAAAAGTAAAAAATCACATTTTTGGACGGTGATTTTCACTTTTTTGGGGGCTATGTATACGTTTCCTGTAGCCGCTGGGAGACTATCCTTTTGGAGTCGAAAGTAGTGATTTAGAAAGGGAACAATGTAATGAATACCTGATCTCTTTGCTCTCTCTTGAGTTATCAAATTAATTGTGGCATGTTAAAATTATCTCACAAACAACAGGACTTGCTCTTTTCTTCCACCAGTAAATTGGGTTCACATATCTCCAGTCTAAATGAACAGGTTCCACACTAGTCTCTGCTCAGGACGTATGTCTGACAATGGGTGCATTAATAAATACACAAGTACTTATCCATTGTGTATTCAATGTAATACTCTCATCCGAACCATGTGTATTGACCCAAACACCCTTTGTCAGGCTACATGTCACGTACTGATTGGTAATGGACTAATGGTGTGATATCTGCTCATTCAGATTGGAGCCTCCTTTTATAATTCTATATAACTTCTGTAAAATCTGAATAAAATACTTCTATAGTTGTTGATGAATCAATTAGATTATATCATATATTGATGTGGTAAAAAAATATTAAAGTTAGTGGACTTAAAGCTGAGTAGATGCCAAGGTCCACCGGTTGCCTCTTATTCATTTATTTTTGTTAATTTAAAGAAAAGTGCGATAAAAGTTGTCCCTTACTATGGACCATATTGCACCCCCTCTCTTGAATTGGAGAGTAGTTTTGCAAAGAGGACTACATCATCAATAAACAAGGGTGTTTATATTATTGCATGGGAGATAGTTGAGTGTATACATAAGAGATAGTTGAGTATATTCTTCTTCTTCTTTTATTTTTGGGTAAGCTAGAATATTCTAGTATCTTGTGTTGCATTGAAGATTCAAAATATTGAATCTTAAAGAAGTTTGAATGATTGAAATTTTCTTTGAATGTTCGAAAAGGTCTAAGTAAAAACAACATTATGTCCAAACATATGAAAATACTTTCGAATGTTTGAAGCAATTTAAACGCTCGAAAATATTTGTGAATGTTTGAACTGCACAGAACGAAAAATAAAAAATAAAAAAATTGAATGTTGTTAAGTCTTTAGATCTGTTCATGGGGAAGCATGTAAAAACACCAAAAGTGTTTATGTACATCAATATATGTTGTTTCCCATGTCAATGGACGTTTAACAAGTCTATAGACACATTCTCAATGTCTCTATAAAAAGGGGGTTTTCACGTTAAAAATACTTGAACAATCTCTATTTTCTCTTGTTTTCTCTGTTATCTTTTATGAAAAACATAGTAGAAATTTTGCTTGAATTTTATTGAAAATTTTAACTTTGTGTTGGTTGGGTTTGAACCACAATAGTTTCCATTCACTATGGGTCTTTTATACAATACAAGTCCAAGAAGATCGGTGTCATTGAATCTTGGGATGATCATCAACAAATCCCTTCCGCATCAGAATAGAGGGAAGCAAATACTATTAAGGACAATGCCTTTTGGCATGCCTCAGCACATATTGATAACTTCTTTTCATTTGATTTCTTTATTAGTTTAGTTTAATTTAATTCTCTACAACAATCTTGATTAATTATCTTCAATATAATATGAGTAGTTTGATAGATTCTCTACAAATATTTCAAGTAGTATATTTGCAATAGCTTGATTATTTGATGATTTCTATAGTTACTGTAATATCATATTAATTGTTTTATATAAAATTCCTACGATTGTTGAGCAACACCTTAAAGGTGTCCTTACATTTAGAATTGAAGAGGCAACTCTAGTTCCTTTTTATAAGTGGTTGCACCAATTCCAGATATTGGAGTAGAATATCAATAACATCCACAACACCTTGGATTTGTAGCTTCAATTTAACAAAATTAAAAGGGAAAAAAATGAAGCACCAGAGAGACCTTATACAAAAGTATAGGTAAATTATTATTTTTTATTTTTTGGGAACTAGTATAATTGAATTAGAAACCTTGGTATGTATGGGGAATTGGAAAGATGATGAATAAATGTTTTTTTTTGGTAAAGTAAAAAATGAATAAATGATCTAGACATCCCCAAAAGTCCCTTGAGGGATACGACTTAATAATGAATATGAGCTTCTTTTTTTTTAATAAAAGATATGAACTATATTGACTTTGTTTCATGGTTAACGATTAAAAGTAAAAAATATCCCAAGCAATATTCTTATATAGTGATCATCATTTATCACATCAACAATATGTTTCTTTCTTCTTCTTTTTTGTTTAAACTATTTTTTCAATATATATATATATATATATATATATATATATATATATATATATAAATAAATATATGTGTTATCAAAATATAAACACACCAAATATATACTATTATATAAC
>JAOXJP010000008.1:12148906-12159540 GCA_025762735.1 Platanus orientalis | reverse complement strand
GGTATGCAGATGCACTAGTACCTTCATGTAGCAGTAAAAAAAAATTCTTTTCTTTTAATAGATAAAGAAAATATTTTATTAAGGCAAACTAGGTAAGCATGAGGACAACCCTAGGGCTACCGGCCCCGGGGAGAACAACTTAACCACAGACAACCATTCCACTCAAACACCCAATCAGAAAATATAACAGAGTTGAACTCCGGCAAGTGAGAGGTCCAGCTGAACATTAGAGATAATGCTTTCTCCCATAATTTCACAGTGCTGACAAAAAATGCAGGCATTACACTCAGACCAGATAGACCAGCACACAACAACTGGGTTACAAAACCAATAGTTCAAATCATCTACTGTAGCTTAATGTGTGGCAATGTCTGGCATCATTTGCATTGCGACATGTACCCCCAAAAAAGTGAAAATCACTTACCAAATTTAATTTTTGGGGCACGTGTACCACCTCCTGGCTCCAGCAAAATAGCAGCATCACCACAAAAGTGAAGACAAATAGTGCGGAAGAGGCTGATGTGACTCATAATGAGTTTTATCTAAGGAGCCAGTTATGAGTCTAGACGAGTGCTCTAATGCTGTGCTAGTTTGTGACCAGCCACTGGATGAGGTTCCTGCTTCCGTCCAAGACAAGATCCAGTCCATCCTGGCCATGGTATCAAATATCTCGAAATATCTTAAATATCTTCCAACATATCTCTCTGTCTACCAAGACTGACACGACATATTCATATATGACACGAAACATTAAATACATTATAAAAATTCATTTTTTTATTAACATGATGTACGATGTCGTTGTGTTGAGCGAATATTCCCCTTTTACAGTGTATTATTGCCAAATATCAACATTGTGTTGTAATGATAAAAAATTATATGAAAAACGATAAATTTCAAAGAAAGTAAAAGGGGGAAAAAGAAGTTGAAGATAAGAAAGAAGAAAAGGAAAAGAATCTACTTGTTCCCACATGCTTATATGGTTAGATTATAATATTTTTGTCATCCATTATGTATGCATGTGTATTTTTAAAGAATATTAAAATACAAGTGTGCTAAAATAAGCTATCATTCTTAATGAATTTATTTGTTTCCTTGTGCATATGTAGTTAGATTAGAATATACTTCTTAAGTTTCCACGATTTTTACAATATTTTTTTTTTATATTTCCGACATTTCCGATATGTCTTATTTTGGCCTGACTGATATTTTCACTGACACCGACATTTTGAACCTTGACCCTAGCAAACACACCAGCTTAAGAGTCTGCGATGCTTCCAGACATTGTTGAGCCAATTCATCCTCAACCAGTACAGGAAGACCAAGTTCCTGCTAAGAAAGAGGTACAATTTATTCTAATGGATACACCAATTCGTCCACAGTTTCCTAACTCTGAGATAGTTGCATATGAGGTGACTAAGATAGAGTACTATGAGGCATTTTCATTATTGGATATTTACCAAAAGACAAATGATGTGTCCTATGAGATCTAACCTATATCAGATGCTTGTAAGAAGACTGGATTACATCATAATCTGATCATTGAAGGATTTGGTATATGGTTATACGGTTTGAGATTCCCCATGATGTTGATCATATCTCTGTACAAAACTTGAAGTCGAGTTTTTTCGAACAAGAGGGGTTTGATGCAAACATTGGAGGCAAAGTGGAACCCACACATGGCCTTGGTGCAGTCCATACAATAAGACACATGGAGGAACATCTTTGGGACACATGATGGAGTCTTTATTGAATTAGTTTATTGTTTTAGTTAATATTTTATGAATTATTAGAGTCTAGGACATGAGAGTTATTTTAATTTTTGTTTTTAGGTATTTTTGTAATAAAGCATTATTGTCAATGGTATTTTAGTAATTTTAGAGTCAAAAAGTCCAAGTGAAACCCTCTTAGAGTGCTGGTCGAAATCCTCCAAAAGGACTTGATTTTGGTAGCTATTGTTTTTAGAAAGTCAATTTTTTAGTAGTTTTGAGTTTAAGAAAGTGTTTCGTAGCAAGTAAGCTAGTAGTTCATAAGTTTCTAATTTGGTTTGTTGCTATTTTCATGGGTTTGTGAGCTTATATATAGGGCTGCACGTTTTTGCGTTGTCATGATGGAATAAATAAATTTTTTTGTTGGTTTTTTGCTCTCCATGAGTGGAATTCCTCTTCTTTTGGTTTTTGGTGCCTAAACTTGAACCCATGGATTGTGATGTCCAAGGGCATGTGAGTTGGTGATTTTTCACAAGTATCTATTCCTCTATCTCATCTTCTTCTTTTCTTTCTTCTTCTTCCTTTCTTTATCATCCCTAGCTGTTTTCTGTTTACTCCATTAAAAAATCCAATCCAAACTATCAAGAACCCTTTTTGACTGAGTTCAATACCATTGACACCTTTTCTTGGCCATAGTATTTACTGTGCTAACTTTCACGAGTCAGAAAACATTCCCCAGCAACCTGCGACTACCTTTATAATCTATATTCTTTCTGCTCTCTTCAAGAAAACTGCCCTTTTAATATTACATGACCTGCAGCACCTTAGTAAACACACCTTTCCTTAAGTTCTGATTTAAACTCTGGGTTTTCCACCTATATTAAATCCTAAAGTTCCCTATTTATCTTTCTTCTTGGAGTGGGGAGTAAGAACTGAGGATTCTCTGCTATTATGCTTGCGACTACATCTACCTTGTGTTCTTGCTGATCAAATGGTTAGAAGAGAAGACTACATGTCCCCTGACTTGTGGATAATCAATGATGCCACTTTGTTGTTGAGTTGGTTCACGTGAGCTCCTATATTTCTGTCTGAGTTTTCATCACACAGTAAGAGTATCACTTTCCTTTTATATAATATTAGCTGCTGTTAGATCTTGATCCAGCTCCTTTACCCACACCAAGACCTTGCTATTACAGTCCATACTCTACTGATTTGTCTCCTATTTAACCCCAAACAGTGTGTGCTTGTTCTGTCCCAGGTCTCTCACAAACCAGCCTAACGCTATATTGTGTGACACTTACAAAATAATGCTTGAATTCCATATCCTGTTTTGAATTTGAACTCACAAACCAAATTGACCAGAGCTCAACTACAGATAGCTAATTACCCTATTTGACCATTAGCAACTTAACACACTGCTCATAAGTATAACCTTAAACCCTTTATCAATTCCCTCCATATCCACAGACTGTTCTCCCTTCTTTTTGGAGGTTATACTGCATCAACAAGTTTGTGCTTTCATTAATAAATCAATACAGGAATTATGAGCATTACAAGTCTTATTCAGAATTAAAAAAACAATGGTCAATGTAGTACAAGAAATGAACTTTTACACAGATAACGCATAAAGCAAATTTCATGAGCCAAATTTGTAAAGCCTACATATCAGAGCAACACACTCCCTGTGGATTGCAAACTCATGTCTTCACAAATATCAATATACACACCTAAGGTAGCTCGAAAAAAAAAATATCATATAACTTTGGTCAAAACTACAACCTTTGGCAGAGGGGACTTTTGTCAAGAAAGAAAAAAAAAAAACGCAAATTCAGGACATTGGGTAGGATAAGATGCCTTTAAATAAAAAATCAGTAACTTAATTTACTTGATACACAGCAATTGGCAGAAGGGAGTTATCTCAAAGAAGCCATATAACATTGAGGTATGTGACTACATATTTCACCTGTCAAACCGATTAAATTAGTTTTCATAGTAAAACCAAACACTCAAACATGCAAGCAGAACTTTCGACAATCTCCCAAACGTAGACAAGAAAAATTAGTTTCAAAGGTTTTCATAGTAAAAATAAAAAGTTAAATAGCAAAAATTAAATAAAATGTCGTTTGATAAAGCACAAGGTTCAAGTATCAGTCTACCAGTGACCTCATATGAATTGATTTTTCTTTTTTCTTTTTTTTTCCAATCCTGCATGAAGACTGGTAGCCCTAAAGCCCTAACCCATTCAACAGCACTCTGTAACTTCAATGCCCCAAATCCCTCACCCGATCCTAACTGTGAGTGAAAGAGGATCGATAATCATTAAATTATAGCATTGGAGAAGAAACAAGGTGAGAAAGAATGGTATCCATTTAATGAAATCCTGACAAAAAACCCTCTCACAGAACCAAACAGAGAAATTACTAAATCACCTTAAACCCTAATAAAATCCACAGAAATTCCAACCAGAGCAACTCACCTCACAAAATCATAATTTCAACCATCTCTTGACCTGCGATTCTCTCAAATTCAACTCTTTTCCGACAAAAAACACAATTCCCAAACTTTGCTATCAGATCGTCCGACGAAAATCGAATCTCGAATTTTCCGACGGGAGAGCAAAAGAAGAGTTCCACCGAACGATTGGATAACTGAAACATCGAGATTGCCAAAAAAAAAAAAAAAATGAATCGTGATAGCTACGGAGAAGGGGAGGGTAAGAGAGAATGAGAAAGAGAACGGAAGAGAGCGTGAAGATGGTAGAGAACTTACCGGTTAGGTTGCCCAGGTGGAGAAAGATTTAAACACCGGAAAAGCAGATCTTTGTCTCCGCTGAGAAACGCGCCGTTTCAGTGGCGCGACGATGAAGAGGCCACGAAGAGCAGGGTTCCCTTGCCAATGCTTATGATTCGAAGGTTACTTTGGTCATTCGACATGATGACTCATAGCTATATATTTCCAATAACACCCTCTTTTAACCTAGGTGAATTTACCTAGACACCCACCTGATAATATTGGGAAATTATGCTAGCACCTGCACCACAAGTTTTTGTAAGCACACCTCAGTGTTATAAATACACCTCATCCATTTAGAAGCCCTCCGGAATTTCCAATTATACCCTTATCTATTTTTAGCCAGTCCCTGCTATGTTTTAATATGCACACTTTCATTTGAAATTCTCCAACCCGCGTATCCGCATCTCCAATGTCCAACTGTTCCCTTCCTCCTTACTTTCTTCCTTTTTTTTTCTACTCATTCCAATTGTTTCCTCCCTTCCACCGACATCACTAGCGACTGAATTATGCCTCCACATTGACAATGAAACTTACTATCAACTTTTAGTACCGACGATGCCGCCATCTACCAGTCATGTAAGAGAATTTTTTTATTAAAAAAGATTTTCAAAAATACTATCTAAAGAAATTAATTGAAAAAAATTAGTTTAAAGAAGCATAAACATCAATTGTTTACTTTAAATTTCAGTAAATCGATGTTTGATTTAAAATTTTGTGGTTTTTGTTCTGTTTTTTTTTCTTCCTCACGATAGATTCGGCATAACCAAACCAAACATCTTTAGTCAAGTTCGACATTGTGATGCCGAACATCTTTCAAGCATGTTTGCCGAACAGGCGAACACCTTCAGGCCTGTTCGACATCTCAGGGTTGAACAGGCCTGAAATTGTTTTTTAATTTTTTTAAAAATTTTTTATACTTCAAAATTTTTTAATAATTTTTTATTTATTTAATGCCTCTACACACTATTCTATCATTTGATTCTTGGCATATGACAGATATGGAGACCGGTTCTTCACGGGAGGCACCAACCACATCTACGCCACGGCATAGGGTTGAAGACATCTCTCAAGTTAAGGGAGAGGCGTCTCACGTCACTATCGAGGATTCTGTGATAGACTCGGTAGTGGGTGAGACTGTACCTACTGTGGAGCCAACAGCGGTGCCGCAGTCGACCCCCGTTGTTGGAGTTTCAGAGGACCTCACCCTATTGGACAGCTATTTCATGCATGTCGTATCATTGATCTAGCAGTAGGGGTATTTATCTGTTTATTTTATGTATTTGACTTTTATTTGTGTTATTCCATATATGTGTATTGTGCTAACATTGTTTCTTTTTTTCTTTTGCAGGGGCATGAGTTGCTGAAATGTATTAGCCACGTAGACAAGTTTGATGAGTGACAAGTAAAGGATCAGGATGTCTAGAACTCTAAGTTTATGGAGTTGGGTTGGGAGTCGAGCCTATACCCCTTAGTGCATGCATTATACCGGTCTGTCAACTGAGTAGTCATCTCTGTCTTTGTTGAGTGTTGGTACCCTGAGACCAACACATTCCACATGTCATTTGGGGAGTTGACGATCACGCTTGATGATGTCTACACTCTACTTGGGATTCTAGTGATAGGGACTCTCATCTAGGTTGAGCCAACCCGGTTATCTAGCGGATAGACTGAGACACTACCGACTGAGACACTAGGGGTTACGGTGGAGGAGACACAAGATGAGTTGGATAAGGCACAGGGTCAGGTAGTGAGGATGGAGTGGCTGAGGTTCAGATTTTCAAGAGTTACTGATGCTTGGAGTGAGGATCAGATTGGATATGCTGTTAGGGGCTATTTGTTGTATATTTTGGGGTGTACACTATTTATAGACAAGACGTGTACACGGGTGCCCATTTATTTTCTTACGCTGCTACGGGACCTAGATAAGGTCCATACATACGCATGGGGTGTTGGAGCATTGGCTGATCTTTATTATCAGCTCGGGATTGCTAGCCGGATTGAGGTCAAGCAGATGACAGGTTATATTACGTTGCTCGATGGATGGATTTACGAGAACTTTCGTCCCTTAAAGCCACATTGTAACATGGACTATAGTGATGAGCAGTCATGCGTGCAACGTTGGATTCCATGCAAGGAGAGGGGGCCCCTTGGAGACAATTTGAGGGCTTTATGAGAGACTATTGATGCATGAGTGATCCATAAGGTATTGTTAGTTTTTTTTTAACATTTTTAATATGTTATTTATGTATATCTTGAACTCTGCCAATGTTTGTATCTTCAGACATTGCTGGTCCCAAGCCCGGATAAAGGAGGAGGGTGGCGTCAGGTTGAGAGCCGGCCTAAATAAACTACTCAAACCATTAAACATTAAACATCCATATCCCTCTCCCAAAATTTAAAAAAAAAAAAAAAAAAAGTCAACATCATTGAAGCAATTTGGTCAGCTCCATTTTTAGAATAACATCAATAGTGTTTTTTATGTTAAAAGAAGAAGATGACGAAGAAAAGCATGCAAAGAATCTAGACAAGGTAAGGACTAATTATAAACAAAAACACACAGATAGATACAATTATACCAAAACATAGAGGGAGGCATACTCCTACTAGGCTTGGGAAACCAAATATCCCTTCTTTTAATTTCCTTGGATGCTTCATTCATATTGAGGAGAGAACCCAGTAACTGTTCTTCAACAACAGGAAAAAAGGAACAGGGGATAGAGAAGACAGGAGGAGAAGGGACGGGGTTTGTGGGTAATTGTTAAGCACTAACAGAGATAAATTCTCCATCAGTTTTGAGCGCCGATATCAGAGACTTTCCGTTCAAGATGGGAATGTAGTGTATGGAAATTGAAAAGGTGTCTTGAGTTTCACTCACTTTTTCATGGACAAGTTTTTCGGCCAATTTTCATACACTACCCAAATATCAGTGTTACTTGGATTGGGCACAAACTGAAATTTCCCTCGCCCATTGTCCAAATACCTTCTGGCATTAATAATCACCTTCACCATTAATATTGTAGAAGAAAAACTAACAATATCTGAATGAGATATGCAAGTATAATTCTTTGTGCTCTCTAAAATATTTCTTTTGCTCCAAAAACATAAGTATTCTGCAACCAAACAGACCAGAGGGCCATACAGTTATCAACTTAGATGGAAATGAATTGAGAATTTTGGTATTTTGATCCTAGCATATTACCTTATCTTTAAAATTCTGAACACTGTGATCGATCTTAGAGAAGCAGAACCAAGTTGGTACCCAAGGAGTTTGTATGGAAGTGTTGGGTAATAGAAACAAAAAGTGTTAATGCGAGACAAAATATCAGTCTTTCAGTCATAAAACATCTATCGGGTTGTACACATGCCAAACAACAAAGCTACCTTACCAGGCTTCAGAAATCAAGATGTGCCGAGGTTCCTTTCATTTATTGTTAATCAGTGTCAAAGAAAGCTGAAAATATCATTGTGCACGGGTGTGCAATTTTCTGCCATCTATCTCTATAAGAGTATGAATGTCTACCTGATATAGCACAGATTATTACGAAACTGACATTTTCCAGGCTATCCAAATAACAAAGATGATACCACAGACACAGTTGTTAATAGTTAGTAGTGTTTCCCCCTACCTCAATAAGCAAAGATTAGTTCAGTAATCTCACAAGGAAAACAAACACAAATAAAATGCAGATTTATTAAGCAATTAAACAAAACCAAGTGGATTAATGATGACACCCATTTATTTACATTAGGGAATTGATCTAAGTAACCTGTTCAGTGGAACAGTCTGACATGACTGGGATGAAATCACCTGCGACATGACTAAGAACAACTTAGCAGTGCAATTGTGAACAAGCTGGAGTCTGGGACACAAAAAACTATTTGATCAATAATGCCACCTAAGAGATTTCCTACAGAAAGCTAGAATAGCATCCAATGACTGCAATTCATTCTCTAGGCCAGTAAGAAGAAATACCACAAGTGCTAAAGAAAGTCTATAGAATGGATGCTTATGATTTCAGATCAGTGATATCATCAGAATAATAAATTTCATGAGTTGAACCTAATAAATTGTAGGTCTAAAACACTACAATGTGATTAATGTATACTCTACCGAGAGTTGGCAGACTGCCCTCATTGTTTGCCCAATGATACCTTAGCCATCCTCTCTGAAGAATGAATTGAGTTGACCACTCCATCCCCAACCCCCATCCCAACAAAATTAATGAGTATTTTCAAAACTAGGCAACAAAATCCTGGGCAATATACATAACTTACAGAGGCAAGAGTCCTTAACAAGTAATATTTGACACTCGGCCTTAAAAAAGGAAAGTTATATTTGCTAAATTGAATCAATCTAGCGCAAATTAAACTGTACTTCTGATTCATCCTTATCAAAAGAGAAGACCCAAGACCAGAAGGCAAAAACTTAAATAGCACCAAATTTCCAACCCTCATATGCACCACCATGAACACTCTGACAAATAAAATCAAGCAGCTTAATAGTGAAAATTACAGATCGAAAGCCATTTCCAATATTCTCAAACAAATTTACAATAAAATCTATAAGACTAGTCCTCACCTCGAGGACAAAGAGGAAAGTGTACTGCGAAAAGCATGCGCTGAGAACCACAACGGATAAGTACAAGTATTCTTCACAGAATACATCTCCCTCCACACTTTGCCATTCCGATGGTACAGCAAGACTTGTCTCTGGGCTACTAATAACATGAATTCATTGGTCTGACTAATCGGGAAAACACCCGGTAAGAGTTCTTTAATACATCTAAGACTCACTTTGTCCACCATACACCATTCCTCTCCCTCATAATTTTTCAACACCCATGTACTCATCCAAGCTTCTGTAACCTGAATTACCGACACAGATCCATCAAACTCCAACAAATGAACCCTACTTCCAGACACACCAACCACCTCATCTGGCAGTGGGATCTTCTTCCAAACCTCAGTATCCAAATCAAGCACAAGGATATGCAAACAACTGTATGTCAACCAGTGTAGACACCCACTAGAAAATACGACTTGGTTCCTGTTCACATGGTTGAACTCTTTGGTTCGAGATGATACAGACCTCTTCCATGTGTTGGTCTCTGAATCAAAAACTAGGCAAATGAAGGAATCAAGCAGCCTAGAGCTGAATAGGTGGGAGAAACCCGCTAAGACGACATTGAATTGCTGAGTAGACAAATTGAACGCCAATCCCACAAGGGTGGCCTCAACGTCAGGATGGAATTGAGACATGGGCTTTTCTCCAGTTCTAGGAAGAAGCTTGAATTTTCGAGTCAATGGATTGCAGACATAGTAAACGCCCTTATTAGGGATGCTAGCGCAAAACAAAAACCCATTACAGGACGCTCTAACTTTCACTCTATCCTTTAAGAAATCCAAAGAGATCTCAGAGACACCCTCCAGTCTTTCTACACAGATAAAGCTGGATTTCATATAAAAGAAGGGTTTTATGTCCTCAACCAACACCATTGGATTCTTAGATGATTCTTCATTATAGAGTTGAATAAAATACTTTGAAGAGAGCAATCTGTACCAACGCTTACAAACAGACTTGAATTTAAAGATGGGTTTGATTGGCAACTTTGCAAGAATCTGAAGAACAACTTCCTCCGGAAAGAAACCATTTCCTAAATTGGATGAACCCATGATTTACTCGCAAAAAAAATATGAGAAAAGTTGGTTGCGTTTCTGAAGAACAACTTCCTCCTGAAAGAACCCATTTCCTAAATTGGATGAACCCATGATCTACTCGCAAAAAACCATGAGAAAAGTTGTATGAAATTTTAAAAAGTGTCTGGGTTTTACTCACTCGATGTATTATTACATCTGAATTTCCATTTCTTGCGTCTGAATGAGCCGGGCTTTCACACGATAGGGTTTGGAATCCGCCATAAGTGGAGGTAAAGGAGCACTTTCTGTGGTTGTGCAAAGTAAATTTCTCGCTAGAAGCACGATCCAGAGATTCGTGGAGAAGAAAGGAAAATTTGCAGATAAGTCAGTACATTTATGCGAAAAAGCACCCACTCAACTGAAGAGGGGAATAGAAAAGGGAGGGAGAAGCCGGAAGCGTAACCCCCAATCTGGAAGGGGGGGGGGGGGATAAAA
>JAOXJP010000008.1:12136161-12148806 GCA_025762735.1 Platanus orientalis | reverse complement strand
GGGGGGGGGGTAGGTGAGCAGTGCACTGTGGTGTCGTCTTCTCGTGTTTTCACCGGCTCAGTACAGTCCCGCCTTATGTGGTTGTCAACATGATGTAGGCCCAAGCGGCCGTACCCAAAAACAGTTTTGTACTTACAGGGTTAATGTGTAAAATCCATCCGTTTGATTTGAGATCCTTCAGATCAGCCATCCATGTCAACCGTTGATTTTTTCTTTCTTTATTCTTTTTTAATATAAACAAAAGGGAAAGGATTTGGTGTCCAGGACACCAGGGAGCATCATATGGAATAAAATGGGTGGGTGGTGCATTTTTGACTATGGAATATGCATTTGATTCCATATGACTTCCCCTGGTCCTGGACAGAACATCCTTCCATAAACAAAATTAAGAAACATAACTCTTTTCTGGCCAAACGGGTAAAGGGCTACTCGACAACATCTTCACTTGAAAGGTGGGTATTGCAGAAAAAACACATGGGGCCATTTTGGGATGCTCCCTCAGTTGTCACGTAATGAAATTGTATATTAGCAAGATTTCAAGTTTGTCTTTATCTAAATAGCAAAATGGATGTATTATCTTTCTTTTTTTTTTGGCAAGGAAAATGGATATGTGAAATTGTACATTAGCAAGATTTCAAATTTGACTTATCTAAATAGCAACATAGATATTCTGTGTGGTTCTGGAAAATGGATATGTTTCTCAACAAGATTGTTTCCTTACACAAGGTATTTCATGGCCTTGGTTTAAATCATCTCTTTCTTGCAAGTAAATTAAAAACTTATTGGTAGCTTTGGGTCACGATGACTTGTGTAATTCGTAAGTTGAGTTGACAAATCTTACATAGCCATATTGATGACGAAGCTTGAAGACTTTTTTGAGGGGAGGGGGTTGGGGTGTTTTGTACGTACGTATGGTGGGTGAAGACAGGTTATGAGCAGGTTGATATCCTCTGCGATGCCCCCTTCGTGTGACACCCCATGAGGCAAGACACAAGGGGGTCATCCCAAAAGTGAATGGACCCCACCCCCTTGTGTCTTGCCTCATGGGGCATCGCACAAGGGGGTGTGGCAGAGGATATCAATCCGTTTTGAACTGAGTTATGTGACAACAATTTTTAGAAGCTCTTATCAGAGCGAGTTTCCTATTGCGAAACTAAAAGTACACGATTTTTTAATCAACTTATGACAAAACCAAATTTGTGCTGACCAATACAAGGTCAATTTAAGGTTCTTTGGTTGCCACCTGTAATGAAATGATTTCATTTTAGATTCATATTAATTTGCTAACTAAAAATTGAATTGAAGTCATCTTTTAGTTTTATATATATAATGAAATGATTTTCTTTTGGTGATGAACGGAAATCAATACATTTTCGTTGGGGGCTCATATGCACTCAGATACTATGGCAAACCAAAATGAAATGGTTTCGTTCCAAACGACAACCGAACACAAGGTTTTGACTTCATTCCCCTTTAAAAAAAAAAATTGTAATGTAGTTGAAGTACATCAAAACTCAAGCTTTAGATTTAACTTTTACATCATTTTCTTTAAAATGAATACTAAACCCAAAATAACAGGGACAAGGCCCTAACGACAATGACAATTGAATTAATCCGACACCTGATGAAGCTGAATTATGATTGATGATTAAAAATATAAGTTGATGGAAATCTGTGGTACCAGAGCTTCTTAAAAATAGGTCCTAATCCCTGACTTAATTATTTAGTACTGGGCCTAGCTAGGGATCATATATATGTCTCGAGGAGCCAGGCAAGACTTGAGGTTGAGTTTAACTTGGCCACGCCAAGCTCGGCCCATTTAAAATTTTGAAGCTCTGATAACATTGAAGTGTTTGCAGCCATAGAGACCAGAGGTCATAGGGGAATCGACTTCGTTAGAACTGATTCAGACGTTTTAGCATGGCAGTAGGGTAAGCTTTGATTAATCTTTAGAGAGGCTGACTACACAAGTGTCTTAATGGATGATTAGAAGCACAATTAATCATTGATACGAAACATCAATGAGATTGTACTCATGCCAAGCTACAAGATTACCATACAAATATCCGGCCAGACAAGATGTGAAAAACCTGAGTTCCCATTTGTTATTGTTGGTCACTGTCAAGCAAGCGTGTTTATTTCCGAATGGGTGAATAAAGAGGAATAGAAAATCTGAGAATAAAATTAAAATTATAGAGAGAGTAATAAATCAATGATCTGGTGTCCAGTTTTCTGCCATATATCTCTATAAGATGAATAGGGATGGCTCCCTGATATAGCACAGATTATTCCTTACGAAATTTACTTCTTACAGAAGGTTTCCAGGCTATCCAAATAAGATAGGTAATATAACACAGACGTTGTTGTTACATGTTAGTACTTAGAAGTGTTTTCACCTAAATAAGCAATGATTAGTTCAGTGACCCCACAGGTAAGTAAAAATAAGATGTAAAGTTATTAAGCAAATAAACTAAACCAAGCATATAATGACTCAGACCACTATTTTATTTTATTTTTAAAAGAGAAAAATTCGTTAGTGAATGGGATAAGATATCCCCAAAAAAACAGCAGCCACAAGGGCATACATAGTGTGATGCTCTCTAAAAAGATTGCCTTGCCCGACCCTCTTTTCGTATCTACAAGAGAATAATCCCCAAGCTCTTTACAATACACCCCCCCCCCCCCAAAAAAAAAAAAAAAAAAAAAAAAAAACAAAGCCAATTTTTAGATTTCTTATATGCAGTTAAAGCTGGTTGAGTATGATTTTCAAATATCTGTTGGTTTCTCTCCAACCAAATAAATCAGCAAACAGCTGGGCATAACAAACTCCACAGGATCCTCCCCTTTTTAGAGGTCCTCTCCATAATCCAACATTGGAAGAGGCCCCCAAGATGTCTAGGAAAAACCCAAGCAATCCCCACCTCTCGAAGGATTTCCTCCTAAACTTCCCAGGAAAAAGGCAATGTATGAACAAGTGGTTAACTGATTCCCCATACCGTCAACAAAGAGAACACATATTCGGAAGAACCATACCTCTCTTTTGGAGGATCTAACATAGGCATCCTTTTCCTTGCAAGCAGTCCAAACAAAAAAAGACACTTTAGAAGGGATCTTCAGGTGCCACACTCTTTTCCAGAGGTAGGAGGGATCTCCTATATCCCCAAAAAGATGAGAATAAGAGCTAACCAAAAACAGTCCATTTTTAGACAAAGTCAATTTCCTCGGAATTGATCTAAGAAGCCCATCTAGTGGAACAGCAGAAAGATTAATACCTAGGAGTGGAATGGTGCATACGCATGGGTCTTACACCCAAAAAATTATTGGATCAATGCCACTTAAGAGATATTCTACAGAGCATTATATAGCATCAATGACTGTAAGATTCTTTAAGCCAGTGAGAAGAATTATGGCAAACATTAAACAGAAAGTACATAGGATGAATGCTTACAATAATCAGACCAGGAATACTGTCGGTATAATAGAGATTGTGGGTCGAATCCAACAAATGGTAGGTCTGAAACACCTACATGCGATTTATGATGAGGGCATGGAGGCAAAGGTGGGACCTACACATGGGGTTAGTAAGGTCCGTAAGTGAAGTTTCTTTGGTAGTCTACGTGGGAAACAATATGAGAGATGAAATTTGCTTCGATCTAGAGCAAAATTGGAGTTTTTTTTTTAGCAACTTACTATTTTGGAGGCATTTGGGGCCCACTTTCCTTTGATTGTACATGAATATGCTTGCATGGAGGAGATGTTGTTAGACCTTATTTGCTATTTTGTTTCAATTTATTTTAGTTTTTTTTAACTTTTTATTAGAGTTTATACACTTTTTGAGTATGGGGTAATTGGGGACGTAATATGAATTTTAGTTTTTTATATAGGACAAAGTTGTAACTAGCTTTAAAATAGGGTTTTGCATGGAGAAATCTCGTCTACACGATTTAAGAGGGAGAATATCTTTGTGCTTGATGGTTATGATTGAATTAGAGGGGGGTCTTGACTTATAAAACAACCCCCATGGTTTGTACTAAATTTTTAATGAATATTTGAATAAAATTTTGAAGCTAAATTGCTCTCCTCTTCTCCCAACGGCTGAAGGTGTTTCTTCATCGAATTGGTGAATTCCTAATATCTATCCCCTATCTTGTCCTCCCCAAACCCCCGCTAACGCAGGAGCCTCGTGCACTGGGTCGCCCTTTTTTTTTGTTTTCTCTATCCCTTATCTCTTTATCTCTTCTTATACTTCATCCTCTTCTTATACTCTTTGCTATTTTTCTGGGTTTTGGTGAGATTCTTGCTACCTAAGTTCACAAGCCCATCTTCATACACCATCTTTTACACCCTACACATTCTACATCATCCTGAACCAGATCAACAACTTTTTATACCTTGTAGTCCAACTTGATGATCCTCTCATATAGCCTGTTGCCCATCTATATACCCTATTGGTACTGTTTAGGGATCAGTTTCTATGGAACTACTCCAAATATTCAGTGGTTTGAACACTGTTTTGAATATCAAATCCAATCCCTACTCTTGCTGATTCCTAAAGTTATAACCTCTTTGACCTTCTACCTGAAATTTCTAGGGTTGAACAATATAATCAAGCTTGAATACTTTTGATATATGACTTGTGTTATATCAACTTGGTATTAGAGCCTTTGTACTGCATCACTCATGAAATTCGTAGGCAACCCTCATTATCTACCACCTAAGCTTTCCTCTTTCTTGGAAGATTGAATTTTAGTTAATCCACTCTTTTTTTTTTTTATAAGCATATACAAAAAAAGGGGCAAGCCCGAAAGAAACATCCGAACGAGCATAACAAAAAGACTACGAAGCAAACCCCTAGGCCACGGAAAAGAGCAACCGAAAGCCAAATAACCCCCCCCCCTCCTCCCCTAGAAAAAAAAAATACAACCCCAAAAGCCTTTCTCAATCACTAACAAACGATTCCCTCCTTAATAGTAAACACTTTTTACATCAGGTAGCTTAGAAATACACATTCTTGCCCTTGCAAAAAATTTGAAACTAGGTTCAGTATAATTGTTGAATGCCCTATTACTTCCTTCGAGCCAAAAGGCCTAGACCACAAACCAACCTCCATTTTTTTCCTCTCTTTGAATATGCTGAATACCTCCACCCATAAAGAAGGCTCCTGAGGTCCCTTGGGGTGACCCAACATTTTCAACATTTCCTACCACACTTCCAAGGAGAACTTGCAGTGGATCAAGAGACGGGGGATGCTTTCCTCCTCCCCTTGACATAGAAGGCATACATCCAGGGGGTAGATACCTCTTTACCAAGTTATCAAATGTTAAGATCTTCCTAAAAGTGGCGGTACATTTTAAAAAATTGGAGTTTTGATCCACTCCATTACCCCTCCCCCTAGGCATAATTGATGAGTATTTACAAAATCAGATGATAAAATCCTAGACCTAATACAAAACTTACAGAGGCATTACTCCTCAACATGTTATATTTGCTTCCCACTACTGCCAGTAGCAGCAACAGCCACAACACACACACACACACACACACAACGACGATGACAACAACAACAACCCACTAGGCATAATTGATGGGTATTTACAAAATCAGATGACAAAACCCTATACCTAATACAAAACTTACAGAGGCATTACTCCTTAACATGTTATATTTGCTTCCCACCATCACCAGTAGACACACACACACACACATACACATTTGCTTAATTGAACCAAATGCAAAAGAAACCCTACTGTTCGTTCATCCTTATCAAAAGAGAAGATTCAAGACCAAAGGCAAAAGCCTTAAAAGACAGAGACAAAATTCCAACTCATATGCACAACCATGAACATTGAGACAATAAAATGAAGCAGCAGAAGAAGATCCAAGACCAAAGGCAAAAGCCTTAGAGGTAGAGCCAAAATTCCAACTCATATGCACAACCATGAACATTGAGACATAAAATGAAGCAGCACAAATAGTGAAATTTACATTTAGAAAGGTATCAATATTCTAATACAAATTTACAATGAAATCTTCAAGACAAGTCCTCAATTTGATTACAAGAGAAAAGTGTGCTCCGGAAAGCATGCGCCGAGAACCACAATGGATAAGCGTAAGAGTACCTTACAGAATACATCTCCTTCCACACTCTGCTTTTCCGATGGTACGCCAAGACCTGTCTGTGGGTGGCTAATAACAAGAATTCATCAGTCTGACTAATAGGAAAAACACTTGGCACGAGTCCTCTTATACATCTAAGACTCACTTTGTCCACCATACACCATTCCTCTCTCTCATAATCTTTCAACACCCATATACTCATCCAAGCTTCCGAAATTTGAATTACAGATAGGGATCCATCCAACTCCAACAAATGAACCCTAGTTCCACACTTACCAATCACCTCATTTGGCAGGGGTATCTTCCTCCAAACCACATTATCCAAATCAAGCACCAGAATATACAAGCAACTGCATGTCAACCAATGGAGCGACCCTCTAGCATACACGACTTGGTTCCTGTTCATATGAGTGAACTCGTCGGTTCGAGGTGAAACAGACTTCCTCCATGTGTTTGTCTCTGAATCAAAAACTAGGCAAGTGAAAGAATCGTGTGGCTTATGACCAAAAGATCTATAGAAACCCGCTAAGACGACACTAAATTTCTGAGTAGATAAATTGAACGCCAGTCCCACGTGGGTAGCCTCATCATCAGGATGGAATCGAGTCATGGGCCTTTCTCTAGTTCTAGGAAGCAACTTGAATTCTCTGGTCATTGGATTACAGACGTAGTAAACACCCTTATTCGGTATGCTAGCGCAGCACAACAACCCATTACAAGAGGCTCTAACTTTCACTCTATCCTTCAAGAAATCCAAAGAGAACTCAGAGACACCCATCAGTCTGTCTACACAGATACAACTGGGTTTGGTATAAAAGGATTTCATGACCTCTACCAACACCATTGGGTTCTTGGAAGATACTTCGTTATAGAGTTGAATAAAATACTTGTTAGAGGGCAACCTACACCAACTCTTACAAACAGACTTGCATTTAAAGAGGGATTTAATTGGCAATCTAGCAAGAATATGGAAAACAACTTCCTCCGGAACGAACCCATTTCCCGAATAGGATATACTCATAATGTACAGACAAAAAACTGCAATAAATTGGGTAACTCTGTCTATGAAAATCAAAAGGGCATCTGAGTTCTACTCACCTGATGAATCTTTCCAGACGAATTTCAATTCTCCTACGTTTGGATGAGCTGGGCTTTGAACGCGAGGGTTTGAAACCGCCGTTGGTGGAGGAACAGAAGTCACCAAAATCACGGTCTGAAATTGAAAACTAAAAGCGACCCAGATCTTAATTTTGGCATCTGCATATGGGTTTTGTAGGGATTTGGAAGAAGGAAAAACAATTTGACGGATTAGTTCAATAGATCAGCCATGCCAAGAACCTGACGAAAAAGAGAAGAAGGGGACCAGCGTAGACGAGATTGGCGAACCACACAGTTCCACACGACGAGTATGCCCCTCGACGAATTTTATGATCGACAGAGCAGTGAAGGGAAAACCTCGACCTCATCCACTGAGTCGTAAAAATGTTTGGAGCTCCATCGTCGGATCCTGTTTTCTTTTTTATGCAAAAGGAAAGTTGTAGGGTTTTTGTCAGGAAACATAACGGAAAAGATTAGGGTACGGAAATGAGCGTTTACTGATGTATTAGAATGGCATCAGGGGTGAACACATCAGCATTGAAAAGTGATAAGCACCCCACAAAGTGAAAGTCACTTTTCGGCACCGATGTTTCAGCCCTCTGACGTCATTCTAATATTAGGAAAAACTGATTTCCTACCTAATCCCAACCCGGAAAAAAGTCTACGTGTGGTCAAACCAACTCGCTCTCCTTGACTAGGGCTGTCGATTGGGCCGGGCTGGCCCAAAGCCTGACTTGACCAACCCAAAAAAAATGGGTGAGCTGGACAAGTTGAGTTTTGGGTTGGGCCGGGCTTGGGGCCAAGTATTTTTTCAGTCCAACACTTGACCCAGCCCAAAATATAGGAAATATAAGTCCAGCCTGAAGCTCGGTCTGAAACCTAAAATGTATGTATACCGTTGAATGCTTTGATTCATGTTTTGTAATCTTTCAAGTTTCTTCACTCAATAGTTAGGAAGGTTAACCCAAATTTGGCCCGAATTCAATAAAAAAAAAGATATTGGAATGTTAATTTCAGGCTATCTCGAATTCCACTTGAACACAATAAAAAAAATAAGACATTAGATTATTAATTTTGGGCTGTCTTAATTTGGCACGAAGCCTGAATATTTACATTAGACCGGGCTCAGGCACAAGGGCCCAAGCTGAATTTAGGCTCTAGGATTTTATAATTTGGGCTAGGCTCGGGTTGACCCTTGCCTGGCCTAGCCCAGCCCAATTGACAACCCTATCCTTGACCCAATGACCCATACACCCCGTACGCCATGAAAAATGATGTTTTGTGACTAAAATTGTCTGTCACACTCTGTCATCGAATCAAGGATGATACATAGGAATACATATGGTTAAAAGTGTCAAAAAAGTGTTCAAAGAAAATTATAAGTGCCTAAAAAGGGCACCAAATTAAAAACACATCACTTGTCAACACTTGACAATTTCTGTTGCAAAACACTTATGGGATGGTTTGATCGAGACATGAAGATTGTGGGTCTCTGATATGGTTTTTTTTTATAAATAAAAATAAAATAGATATGAGGTTCTTGACTTCTTGTCGATAGTTATAAAAAAAAGAAAAAAAAGAATATATGAAATTCTTTGGCCATGATTCGCAGCCACATGCAATGAAATCATTTCAAATTCCCAAAGCATTTAACCATAAGGTTATGGTTCAAAATGAACTCATTCAGTTTTATACTTGATATTATATAACATTTTATTTTATAAAAAAACTTAAGATGACTTCATTTCTAATTTTAGTTAACAAGTCAATAAATCTGAATGGATTCATTTTGATCTGTCACTTTATAGCTAAAAGCTTTGGGAATTTGAAATGATTTCATTACATGTAGCTGCCAAACAAGTCCTTATTGAATGGTCATAAGAGAGGGAAAATGAACCCATTAGGTACAAGGTTAAGGGATCATGAACCTTGTGATGATGATGCTTATATCTAATGGCTATGATCACTCTCATCTTCGATAGACCTCCAGTCTGAAAGGAGCAAGGTCACGCCAGTATTAATCATGTGTGACAAGATGCATGGCAAAGGGTGACTTGGTAAATATAGAGGGGTTAGAAGAAGGGTACATGTTAAATAAAACATTCTTCATGAGGCATCGTGTGTGATATCTCTCTAATTGCATTTGAGATTATTCGAAAACTCGTGTTTAACCAAGGACCCAATTTGTGGACGATCCTTAAGAAAGAAAAGAAAAAAACAAATTTACATTGTAACGCCCTTAAACCCGGATTTGGATAACATCCATATGCATTCCGGATTTGCATCATTACATTAATTTTGATCCGTGTTCTATATCATATAAAGTCATTCATTCATACCATAATCTCATAATCCATTTACCTTTAATTTCAATGGAAGCATAAAACATACATTTAACATTTCCATTAACATTCAATTCGTGATAGTATGCAGCGGAAATATAAGCCATCTATTCACTACTCATATGACTATGAACATTATATAAAAGTATTCACAATCACATGTTCACATCAAAGTAATAAATCTCTAACATTGTATCAGTTTGATTACATTCAAATCCAACATAAAAAATATTATTACATTCTTCCAAATGATAGTCTCAACATAAGATAAAATCTGAAAATTATCTCTCATAAACTTCACCATATATAATCGGCCACTATCACATACTAGTCCGTTACATCTTGTCTAAATTTGTGTCAATCGAGGTGAGTTTAACAGGCTTAACAAGTATATATGCAAATCATATAAAAAAGATGACAAATATAGCTTGCACATAAGGTTTGCTTACTTAAAATAAATATGAATAATAATATAAAGCTCAAACTATAGAAGTCAATAGCATATCAGTCCATGGAGAAAACAAATAAGTAGAGACAACCATACTACCTAACATGGCTAACAAAGAGTACATCTCTCAATATAATGATAAGTGCGTTGTTTTTCCTTTTTAAAGTTAATCAATAAATCAACTATTTTTGTGATCATTCACATAATTCTTATCGATTTGCTCATTCACTTATCATTATGAATTGTATACATTCATTATCATTTGATTCATTTACTTATAGACTTGGTCAATGTTCACATCAGCAATTCATATAATTTCATAATAGATTTTGAAGGTTCAATCGTTGTTCACCATTATTGTGACCCAATGGGAGGTCCCAGAACTATATTCAAAGGGGTTCAATAGGTTCAAATGAAGAATGACACTAACCAAGTCAATATTAATAACTTTCATTGTTGTGACACAATAGTAGGCCTTGAAACAATGAATCAAAGGGATTCAATGAGTCAATACAATAACGAATAACAATCTCCATTATTGCAACCCAGTGGAAGGTCCCGAATGACTTTTTCAAAGGGATTCAAAGAGTCTAAAACAAGAATCGAATATATATTGTTGCGACTCAATGGAAGGTCCCGAATAACTTTACTATTGTTGCAACCTAATGGTAGGTCCTATAAATCGTATTATTACTCCATTGTTATAATCCAACAGAAGGTCTCATATAGATTACTAGTGTGGTTCTCTATAACTTACCACTGTTGCGACCCAATGACAGGTCTCAAATACATGTTTTCTCTTGTTGCAACCCAATGACAGGTCTTAGAAATACATTAACATTATTGTGACCCAATGGTAGGTCCCAAAAACCATATTCCATTATTACGACCCAATGGAATGACCCAAATGATTCAATCATGTTCAAAAGGTTTAGTAACTCAATAAAACCCAAAAAAGACTCGATAATTCAATAATACTCAAGGTTTAATACTCAAATGAGACATATCAAAGTATACCAATAATCAATAAAAATGTTCTTGTGACATATGAAAGGAAATTTCAAGGTTCAAAAAGTTTCAATCTTATCATATTTTATATTTTAAATTCAATAGTTTATAATTCATTCATATAAATCACATATGATCAATACCTCGAAGAATTTTCCCGAATTCGTAGGTCTTATCATCTATCATTACATGAGATATTTGATTTGTTTAAAGGAATCAAATTTTCTAATTAGTGGTTCATATGTTATTGTCCATGTGTGGGATCAAATTTTCAATCATACTTAATTTCCGTCAAAGACATTTTCTCATACTTAATTTCATGTTGATACAAGAGAATTCATATTTTCTTACGAAATTTCAATAAGATTCACTTAAATCAATCATATCATATTTCATAATAGTTAGTTTCATGAAGATTCTTATCAATTCAAGCTTAGATCCATGTTAATTACTTATCTAACATGTAGATTTCAAAGAAAAACTTCATGGATATATTAATAGAGAAAATCATGAGATCAAAACATACATAGA
The DNA here is from genome assembly GCA_025762735.1 of Platanus orientalis. Taxonomy (NCBI): domain Eukaryota; kingdom Viridiplantae; phylum Streptophyta; class Magnoliopsida; order Proteales; family Platanaceae; genus Platanus; species Platanus orientalis. The sequence goes on along the minus strand of JAOXJP010000008.1, from coordinate 12,137,262 downwards.
TTCAATTTGAAGGGTAATTCACATGAGAGTTCAACAGATAACCATAAATTTATCAAAGTAATTGATTATAGATAATAGAAGTAGTGCTTAACTTGCATGAGAATCACTTACAATCAAAGGCTCGTCAATTTAGAGCAAAGCTCTCATGATTTCCAGATAAAAAACATTTCATACAGTGGAATTCTTCATCAATTTCACAATATTTACATAAATAATGAAGAAAAATTATATTCGTTTGTAAGAGTACTTATTATTCAACTTTCTCCCATAATTCCTTAGGATTCAAACAAGCTTCAATCCTCAATCTTTGCAAATTTTATATGGATCACATAAGGAAACTCTATAGAACCTCAATCTAGTGTCAAAACTTTCAAATTCTTACTCATCACACCTAGATCTATGAGAAACTGAGCTTATCTTGCTTGGGTGAGCTCATTATCTCCTTATCCTTCTAATTCTTCCTATCTTCTATTCTCTTCCTAACTTTAGGTGTTTCTAATCTAATTTGATGTAAAATACGCTAAATACATATCATTGTATGAAACACCCCATTCTAGAGAGATTCCAATAGAAATGGGGGGAGCAATCCCCATTTATATTTTTTGAATATGGGGACTGCAACCGCTCACCCCAATATGCAAGTGCTCAGGTACTTACCATGATCGCTTGCGTGGGGGCCTGAGTGCTTGCATGGTGAAGTTCCCTGCAAATAAAAAATTTGCTAGTTTCTAGAAATCCTTCGTGACCACTCGGGGCTACCATCGAGTGATCAAGGTGCCCCACCGTGAGCCCTCATAGGGTATTGCGATCGCTTGGGTGCCCCTATGCTTGGGTGTTTTTTTTTTCTGATTTTTCAAGAGGTTCTACAAACCTCTAGTTTCCTACTTGGGCATGCATACTTGGTCTTTAAGGTCCCCTATATGTCTTTTATAGCTTTTGGGTTGGGTTAAATTAACACATAGGCTCATACCATGTCTAAACTACATAATGCATGTGCGGGGTGTTACATACACATTAACCTCTAAGTTTCGATTGTTTTGGATTACAACCTTAATGTTTATGTCATGCCCCCGAACCTGGATTCGGATATGGATCCAAGTT
>JAOXJP010000008.1:12076757-12091675 GCA_025762735.1 Platanus orientalis | reverse complement strand
CCCCATCCCCTTTGTGTCTGTGGCTCACCGTGTCGCACCGTAAGGTGGCACAGAGGATACGAGTCTCTCCCAAAAAACTAAAAAACCTTCGTGTTTATAAGTTGGTTTCACGAGCGAAACCTTTTCTAACACGGTTTTTCTTTTGTGACACGGTGCTTTCTCTTCCCATGATTATTAAATATTATTTAAAAGAGAAGAAGATGAAAGAAGGATTAAAAATAATAATAATTGTTATTATTATATTAAAAAAATATGGTAACAGAAGCTACCTGGGTACTTCCAAGTTCCAGGACAGCTAGTTTTGGACTGGCAACTCTCTCTCTCTCTTTCTCTATCTCTCAGCACTGCCAAAAAAAAAAAAAACTTTATAGTTTCTTTTTTTTATGAAAATATTTAAGCTGGTATGGAATCTACCATTCTACATTGCCACTACTTTGTACCTACTGTATTACTCTTTTTTTTTTTTTTTTTTCCTTTTAAGTTTTTTGGGCTCTTATGTAATTTTGTTTTTTGAATTTATGTTGCCGTGGAGGACTAACTGTGAACTTCCTCTCAATCCCTTTGGACCCACATTGCACTCTGCATCAAATCTGGAATTCCCCTTTCAACCCTTTTCAAGCTTATATATTAGGAGTTTCTCTCGTACTTCTCTTCACATCGTTTGGAGGAAGAAATCCAATTCAAGTAAATGAGCTACCTTGTTTGTGATTGAACTACATAATATTGTTCTTGTCTTTTTGAGTTTTCTGTCTTGTTACTGGTTGTGGGTAGTGAATATTGGTTTTCCTGTTTGGAAATTAGTCTACAATCTCTCCATTGGATTGAATCATGTAATGCTGTTATGGGTTTTTTGTATGTTTGCTTGTGGTTCTGAGCACAAATCTGCTTTCTTCAATACTGCTATCTGGCTTTCTTAAAATCTTCCTAGCTAAACTGATACATAAGTTTCTTCTCTAACTTGGATAGAGTATTATACGTTAGATTTCTTCTCCCTTTAAGATTTAGCTTTTTAATAGGTTCTGCAATATACAAATCATGTAGTTTGTCTTCATAGTAGATTGATAATCTCTCCAATGTCAACCAGATTTGAATTTGTTTTTGTGACAACCCGACATCCGTAGGGGCTATTTGTCAGTTCTTCTCTGTGTGTTTTAGTTCCCTCTCTTTCTACCCATTAAAGAAGGATACCCTGTAGTCCAAGTTACAAAAAGACATGGAGGAGACCTTCATACCTTTTCGTGGAATCAAGAATGACCTTAGAGGAAGGTTGATGTGTTACAAGCAGGACTGGACTGGTGGTTTTAAGGCAGGCTTCAGGTATAAATTGGTTTTTCTATGAGTGAACCTTCTTTCTGTATATTGTGTTATTGAATTTGTGGGTGATGAAACAACCAACTCATTAATTAGATTTCTGTTGTATGACAAAGTTCAAACAGAAGATTCTAATTTTCTTGTTTCAGGCTTCCTTTATTGATGACTTTTGATATAAGATGGTGACAATAGCATGGTAACAAGCTTTAATTTTTTTTTTCTTTCCAGGATTTTGGCTCCCACCATGTATATATTCTTTGCTTCTGCAATCCCTGTTATTTCATTTGGTGAACAATTGGAAATAAATACAGGTATTATAAATAAATTGTTACTTTAGTTTGATTTTTATATAATTCTGCTGGACACCTTCTCATGATTTCAAGCTAGAGTTTGAAAATGGTGGTGATTGAATACTCTTTGAATTTTGAGCTATTTAAAGTAACATTTTCTTTAACAGAAAATGGTAAAAGAATATGGGACAATAAATACTTAGTCCACAATAAAATCTTTCAAATTTCACCCCTCATATACATACCTGTTACTGGCAGATGGGATTCTGACATCAGTTCAAACATTAGCTTCTACTGCGTTGTGTGGGATTATACACTCAATTATCGGAGGTCAACCTTTACTAATTCTAGGAGTGGCAGAGCCCACTGTGCTTATGTACACGTTCATGTTTAACTTTGCAAAAGATAGACCTGATTTGGGACCAAAGCTCTTTCTAGCATGGACTGGATGGTAAGCTATTTCTCCTATTTTGCAGAGAGAGATGACTGTTTTAACATGTTTGATAGATCTGATATTGAGTTATGGATTTGCCCTTTTCATTTAGAGCTTAATGATCGTTTGGATGGGCAGGGTATGTGTGTGGACCGCAATCTTGCTGTTCTTACTGTCAATTCTAGGAGCTTGCTCCATTATCAATAGGTTTACTCGACTGGCAGGAGAACTATTTGGTCTGCTTATTGCAATGCTCTTCATGCAGCAAGCTATCAAAGTAAGCACTATAGTACTTGGTCTATTTGTAGTAGTTTTTTGTTTTTTACTATTTTTCTTGGGTTAATGTTAAAATTTTGATGAAATACATACAAGTACTTTTTACCTTAGATAATCGGGATCCTGAATCAAACTAAAATAAGTTTTGGCTTGAATAGTTTTACTCTTTAATTGTTGATGTGATTATGTGAAAGAGTCTTGTTCAGCAAAGATCCTCTAAATTATACAAGATGGTGAGTTATAACTTGATAAATTGATTCTCACTTTTAATTTGTGTATTGAGTATTCTAGGGACTTGTGGAAGAGTTTCGTGTACCCAAAAGAGAAAATCCAAAGTTAATAGAGTTCCTATCTTCATGGAGGTTTGCGAATGGGATGTTTGCTTTAGTATTGTCATTTGGCCTCCTACTTACTTCATTAAGAAGCCGAAAAGCACGGTCATGGAGATATGGATCTGGTAAGTATGTCTAATGAAAATTTGGATATCTTTGATCTTGAGTGAACTTATAATGTCTCTGTTTATCTGTTCTTATTTAAAAGAGGAAAAAAGGAACAATAAATAGAGCAATCTTGTTCATCCATGCCAATGATTAAGTCAAGTCTACAAAACCTGTGTTAAGAATAGGGAAACTTCTTTAGAAATTCTTCATTGTCTATGCATAAACCTGAACTCAACTCCTTTCACAGGCTGGCTTCGAGGTTTCATAGCCGATTATGGTGTTCCTCTGATGGTTCTAGTTTGGACTGCCATTTCCTACATACCAACAGGTAGTGTCCCAAGAGGGATTCCTCGGCGCCTCTCGAGCCCAAATCCATGGTCACCTGGTGCCTATGAGAACTGGACTGTCATTAAGGCATGACAAATCTAACTTTGCTTTGGATGCTTTTTTATCTTGACAAAAGAGCAAGCTGTGCTCGTGTCTGTCACTAAGAATTTATGCTTCAAACTGACAGGATATGCTAAATGTGCCCGTTCTCTATATAATTGGAGCTTTTATTCCAGCAACGATGATTGCAGTGCTTTACTATTTTGACCACAGCGTAGCATCCCAACTTGCTCAGCAGAAAGAGTTCAATTTGAGAAAGCCATCTTCTTTCCATTATGATTTACTTCTCTTGGGGTTCATGGTATGAAAATCTCTCTTAATTGCGAATATGCTTTTCTTTAACCCATGTAGTGTCATTTTTAATGTGATATACGGCATTTAATCTCCATAATATATGTTTAAATTCCTGTTTTTGGATGATAGGTCATATTGTGCGGTCTTATTGGAATCCCTCCATCAAATGGTGTCATCCCGCAATCTCCGATGCATACCAAGAGTCTGGCTACTCTTAAGCACGAGGCAAGTCATCCAAAATCGCCTCTTTGAAACTCAACCATAAAAGGCCTATTGGTTCTCTAAGAATCCAAGTGCTTGTTTTTACCTGTCAGGTTGAGCCAGTAGCTCAATTGAATTGTGTTCTATGTTGTTAGATTTCTATTTGACTGGACCTGACTGAAGTATTGCATGAATCTGTACCTCATGTATGCTTTTTATTTTACCATTCAAAATTATTTTTCATTACATTAAAATCTACTTACCCTGCAGTTACTACGCAACCGACTCATAGCCACAGCACGCAAAAGTATGAGTAAGAATTCAAGTTTGGGACAACTATATGGAAATATGCAAGAGGCCTATCAACAGATGCAGACTCCATTGATCTACCAGGAGCCGTCAGCTCATGTACAACATCTACTCAACTTGGTTTTGTATTCTGCAGAATATAAAAATTGCTGCCTTCTTTTTCATCAGAGTAATAAATAAAAAGTCTAGGAAACTTGACAAGCCAGTTTATGACCCAGAAATCAAGCCACTTTTAAGACCAGTATATTCAAAGAGTAACTTGGCTTAGACGTCCCTGACCAGGCCATGTGCTCCTGATTTATTTTGAATGAGGTGATGACTATGCCAAGTCATCAGTGTTTCAGCTTAGTCATGGTATTTCTTTATCTAAGAGAATATCAAGAATAAATTGATTCACATATAATTTGGAAGTGGTAATTGTTTTTTAACTTATCAAACATTTTAAATAAGTTCATAACCTGTCCAAGTCATTGAGCCAATTTTCCGTAGTCTTTTTAGGCTAGTCAATTAAAAGTGAAGAGTTTTGCAACCTCACTAAAACATGTGAATTTCTTTAGCAGGGATTAAAGGAACTGAAGGAGTCAACAATTCAGTTGGCTTCGAGCATGGGGAATTTTGATGCTCCGGTCGATGAGACAGTATTTGATGTTGAGAAGGAGATTGATGATCTTCTGCCAGTTGAGGTCAAAGAACAGCGGTTAAGCAATTTGCTTCAATCATCAATGGTGGGAGGCTGTGTTGCAGCCATGCCTTTCCTAAAAAAGATTCCCACTTCTGTACTTTGGGGCTACTTTGCCTTCATGGCTATTGAAAGCTTACCTGGAAACCAATTTTGGGAGAGGATCCTACTGCTTTTCACTGCTCCAAGCAGAAGATACAAGTAATCTCTAAATCCTTTGCCTGTGTTTTCTTTTTTCATATTAATCCTACCTTTCTCCTTGGTTTCTAAAGAATAGAACTTAATTTCCTTGTTGCAGAGTGCTTGAGGAGTACCATGCCACTTTTGTTGAAACTGTGCCTTTCAAGACAATAGCAATTTTCACAATTTTCCAGACAATTTACTTGCTTATTTGTTTTGGGATAACATGGATTCCAGTTGCCGGAGTTCTGTTCCCTTTGATGATTATGCTATTGGTTCCTGTGCGTCAATACATTTTACCCAAGTTTTTCAAAGGGGCATTCCTTTCAGATTTAGATGCAGCAGACTATGAAGAGGCACCGGCTTTACCATTAAACCTAGCAATTGTAAGTTTTATTATTTCAAGCTTTGAAAAGACAGCCCAACTCACTTATATATATATTTTCTACACTTCAAGTTATATTTATATACTTTTATTGAAATAATTAAGCCATTTTTTTTTTTTTTTGTGCAAGTTGCAATGTATTTATGATTCTATTTTTCCTATTAAGTATTACCAGTATTTAGTGTCAATGTGATTTAGCTTTTACTCCTTGCATATGCTTGATGTGATCCTAGCAGGAGGGAGATATGGGTAGGAGATCTTCTTTTGCAGAGGAAGGAGAGCTTCTAGATGGGATAATTACTCGAAGCCGAGGTGAGATTAGGCGTGTCTGCAGTCCTAAGGTAACAAGTTCCACTGCAACTCCAGCAAAAGATCTCAAAAGCCTTCAAAGTCCACGGTTGTCAGAGAAAGCATACAGTCCTCGTATAAGTGAACTGAGAGGGGATCAAAGTCCTCTTAGTGGGAGAGGGCCCTACAGTCCAAGGACTGGAGAAGCAAGACCATCTAATTTGGGACAGAATGCTCGGAACTCAACTTCAAATTAGCTATAAAGGATTGGCTGGTTTTAGTATATGGATCTGTAGGGAGTTTGTGGCGGTTTGTGTATTTGTGTTTATTTGGTGTGTGACATTCCTGTAAAATCTTTTGCCTCTTCTCTACCCAAAAGAGATTTGTAATCATAGAATCATAGCAATAATATTAAAGGTCTTTTCTGTTCCATCCATTTGGTTTTGAAATATGGCTGAGCTAAAAGGTTCTATCTAGTCCATCGGTAGAGGAAAGATGTAAAATAGGAAAGATGTAAAATAAAAGAATAGCTTCTTATAAGTGAAAAACAACAAAACACAAGGAGTCCAATAAAAATGGCAAAGGGAAGGGGGGAACGATGTGTGAATATGCACCAACTTAAAGAGTCAAGCAGTGAAGTAGAGTTTTGGAGCCCTCTACATCGTGGCTTGGTCTGTTGACCACACCATCTTAAATTCAGTTCAATCAGACTGTGTTGTCATGGCTCCGTTCTCAATGAAGACTACATCTTAATCAAGGGTGAGCACTTCTCATAGTTAGTGGTACGCTGGTGCAATAATGAACTTAAAGATGTAGAGAAAGATGGAAGCCAAAATCTGGAACAACTGCCTCTCAAATAGTATAAACAAAGTCACACTAACTTAATGACTCAACCAAAACAATAAGAAGAAGAATCAAAATAGATGAAGATATGGGGGAAGAGATGAATAGTATATAACTTGAATACAATACATCAATTGTAGGAACCACTACTTTTGCAAGATATGGAGCTTGGAGATATGTTGGACTTTCCACTTCACTTTATGGGTTTGGAGAGACTTCTTAAGGATTTTTTAAGGGAGGATTATTGGAGAAGACCACCTAGGAGGTCTATATAGATGTTAGGAAGAGAAATATGCATGAACAAACACTTAAGATGGAGTTTTCAATGGTTTTTCTTGGGTAAATGGAAGAAAAACGAGATTGCATGGGAACTAGATAAATGACAATGGAAAAATGGATTTACTTGACTAAGACTAAAGGAGACAAGAGAATGGTTGAATGAGAATTGATGATGTGCATAGGAAATGAAAGGAAGTTGCATAGGAAAAAGAATAATGTGATAAGGGAGGGAACAAAGAACTAAATGATGATAAGTTCTAAAGAGAAGAAGGTTTTCAAGAGAGTGAAAATTTAGGTTTATGGGAAATAGGAAGTGAGCTAGAGGAAGAGTGTAGTGGAGTGGCATGTGGCATCCAAGTGTGCAAGTGGGGCCCATATCACAAAATGACCAAAAAGACCCCCCCAAAAAATTATAATTATAACCTCACTACATCACTCAAAATAAAATGAACTAGAAGATACATTTTAAAAATTTAACATTCCCCCTTAAAGTGATTTTCTAGAAATTAACTCAAGCTTAGTTCTAAGAAATTCAAAAGGACCTTTGGAGAATGACTTGGTGAAGATGTCGGCAAGATTGTCCTCGTTTCGCACCTCCAAAACTTAAATTGTTCTATTGAGAACTTTCTAATGAATAAAATGATGTTCAATCTCAATATGTTTGGTTCTTTTGTGATAAACCAGATTTGTTGCAAGCTTTAAAGCACTTTGGTTGTCACCATAAATGATTGTTGGTTTGTGAATTCATAAAGAAATATCCTCGATCAACAGTCGTAACCACACACATTCTTGTGTGGCAAGATATGTAGCCTTGTATTCCGCCTCCATTATAAAGAGAGATATTGAATTTTTTTTCTTGCTACACCACGAAACACTTGTTGATCCATAAGAGAAAACATAACCAGATGCAAACTTCCGATCATCTAAGTCACCACCCAAATTGACATCGAAAAAACCATGCAATTCAAACCCAACACCCTTCTTAAAGAAAAGACCCATGTCAATGATAGAATGCACATACTTCAATATTCGCTTTATCGCATCCAAATGTGGTCTACGAGGAGCTTGCATATAATGGTTAACAAGCCCAACTGAAAAGGCAATATCGGGTCTTGTAATAATCAAGAATCTAGACTACCCACAAGAGCCCAATAAGGTCGAGGATCCAGAAGAAGCTTTATTTTTTCACACTATAGTTTCATGTTGGTATCAAGAGGGGTAGAACACCGTTTGCTTTAGTTTAGTCCAAACTTGTTCACGATCTTTTTCGCATAGCGCTTTTGAAATACAAAAATTTTATCTTTTAAAGATTCAACTTCCAAGCCAAGGAAGTGAGTAAGTTCACCCAAATCTTTCATTTCAAACCGAATGGATAATACAACCTAAAGCTTGGCAACCTCTCTATCATCATTGTCAGTAACAATCATGTCATCCACATACAAAAGAACAATGACATGAAATTTTTCTTGCTTCTTAACAAACAAACTAGAATCCGAGTTAGAAGCAAAATAACCACAAAATTGTAAATATTCAGCAATCTTACTATACCAAGCTCTTGGCGCTTTCTTTAGTGCATAAAAAGCTTTCTGAAGTTTGCAAACATACTCTGGATAAGCATGAAAAGCATAACCATGTGGTTGCTCCATATAGATATCCTTATCAATCTCACCAGATAATAATGCAAACATCAAGTTGCCATAACTTCCACCCATGGAAAGCCGTTAAGGAAATGACAACTCGAACCGATGTCATCTTTGCAACGAGACTACAAGTCTCCTCATAATCTTTTCCATATTTTTAGAGAAGTCCTTAGCAACCAATCTTGTCTTATATCTATCCACACTTCCATCCGCCTTCTGTTTAATTCTATAAACCCACTTACATGTGATAGGGTCCACATCATTGAGCTTAGGAACAAGATCCCATGTTTCATTTTTTACAAGAGCATTCATTTCTTCATCCATGACACAATCTCATTCTTTCACACCTTTTGTGTCAACAAAACAAGAAGGTTCATTGTCTTCATCTAGGATTGCAGGTAAACAAAAATGCACATTATATACCGAGTGGGTAAGACAATTTGCCTCTTATCTCTCCTCAGTGGCGGTGCACTCTTCACTTCTTCAACATTATTTGAGACATCTTGTTGCCCATGTAGCTCATAGCGCCCAACACCACTCCCCCTATCACATTGCTCCCCCATAGACAAAGAAGAGAAACTTACAGATAACATAGGGGCTTGGTGTCATTGAAAGGCTAACTTCACTATGAGGTTCCACATGAACATGAAGTTTACTACCAACACTCCCAATGACAGCACTCTCCACATCATAATATGTTGAAACTTCATAAAAAACATCCTAATAAACAACAAAATCATGAGTTTCCAGATCCATGCACTTCCACAAAACCATTTTGTAGCCTTAGCATCTAATTTGGTTATCTTTACATCCAGTACATGAACATCACAAATTGAACAAAAAATTTTACAATGTTTAACACTAGTGACTAGGCTTTTTCCCAAACATCAATTTATATGTAGATCTCATGTTAACCGGGCTAAAGGGCACCCGATCAATAACATAAGTTGCGCATGTCATACCCTCCGCCCATAAGGCCTTAGGTAAATTCTTTGCATGCAACCAACTTTTACATGTTTCTACAATAAGCCTAATCTTCCTTTCAGCCACACCATTTTGTTGTAGTGTGTAGGCACAAGAGAGTTCCCTTCTAATACCATTTGATTTACAAAACAAGAGAAATTCTTTTGAGTTAAACTCTTTCCCATTGTCGGTTCTCAACCTTTTAATTCTCTTATTAAGAACACCCTTAACGATCCTTTTAAACTATTTAAATTTTGAAAACATGTCCGATTTCTCTTTAACAAAGTAAACCCAAGTATATCTCAACAAACAATAACATATAATGGAAACCCGAATAAGAGGGTGTCACACAAGGTCCCATTAAATCATTATAGATAAGCTCCAATGGGGCCTTGCACTTAAAAAATGCTTTGTCAAATGCAAGATGATGTGCCTTACCATATTGACACCCTTCACACACTTCACTACCAAAAGTAGTCATTTTGGGCAACACATTCACCAAATTTTTAACACCATAACTTTCAATTTATCAATGCTAAGATGCCCCAATCTAGCATGTCAAATTGATGTTCTATCATTTGCACTCATCTTATCAAGATAAGAGGATAAAACAAATAAATATTTAACTCTCTTACCCATATGAATGACATCCACCTTTAATCCTTTAATATTTCAAAGAAACTTCACGTTTTTAGGCTCGAACAAGACAGAGCAACCTGAATCAAAGACATTGGCAACCGAGAAAAGATTCTTCTCATACCAGGTACTTGAAACACGCTATTGAGTGTGATGTGATCATCTTCATCGCCTTTAATAGTAACAACTCCTTCATTCTCAATGGGGTGAATGAAATTGTCTGCCATAATAATAGCATCATTGCCTTTGTAGTCTCGGAAGCTTGAGAATTTGGACTCATGACCTGTAAGGTGATGTACGCAACCCGAATCAACGATCCAATCATTCTCAAAATTGATTAATATCAAAGCATCAACCATAGTGGTTCTTGCTATAAAACAATTCCCCCACTCCTCATCGCCTTTAGTTTCAACTTCTTTCTCGGCTATATTTCCCCCTTTTAATTTAACACGGCAATTCTTTCTTATGTGTCCAAGTTTACTACATCGGTAACACTTGACACCTTTTTGATTTTCATCCTCATTTGACTCCATCATTTCCATGTTTATTAGAAGCTTCACTAAGCTTATCATGATTTTTCAAGGCTTTACCTTTGTCTTTTTCCTTGCTAAAATTTTTTTTTTTGCTTGAAAAAAGAGCATCTCCATCACTTCTAAAAATAGAACATCCCGCCATTTGTGGAGTCAAAAACTCTTGTAATGTAAGAAGGTTTTCAAACTCCACTAAGGATGGTTGAGCAGCCCACCCTTGAATAGAAGTGACATAAAAAAATGTACTCCCTCTTTAAACCACAAATAATGTGTCGCTTCATTCGTGCCTCCAAAATAGGTTCTTTTGGATCAAGAAGAGAAATCTTCGAACATAGGTTCTTGATCTTCAAGAAAAATTGAGAAATAAAGATATCACCTTGAGTTGAATTCGCCAACTCATTATCCAATTGTTGCAATTGAGTCACGTCCTTTTTATTGAATAACCCATCAAAGGTATTCCAAATATCACAAGCCGATTTGCAGCTCATGATGTGATCAAACAACCCATGAAAAATTGATCACTTCAAGATAGATTCCGCCTTTGCATTTGTCATCCGCCATTTCTTCAAGGCATCGGCATTCTCCGGAGTATTTTGAGGAGCCTCCACATTATGTCTTCTAACAAATTCCTATAAGTCTTCACCAACAAGATAAGACTCTATACATGACCCCCATATCTTGTAATTGGATTGAGTAAACAATTCAATACCAAAGTTATTGAACCTTCCACCCAAATCCATCTTCACAACACCGATTTTCTTCTTCACCAAAGGAGTTAGAAAAAAATCACCACCATTCTTATAGCTCTAATACCATGTAGAGAAAAACATAAGCCAAAATCCGAAACAACTGCTTCTCAAATAGTGTAAACAAAGTTACACTAGCTCAAGGACTCACAACCAAAACAAGAAGAAGAATCAAAATAGATGAAGATATGGGAGAAGAGATGAATATTATATAACTTGAATACAATACATTAATTGTAGGAACCGCCACTTGTGCAAGATATGGAGTTTGGCGATATGTTGGACTTTCCACTTCACTTTATGGGTTTGGAGAGACTTCTTAGGAATTTTTTAAGGGAGGATTATTGGAGAAGACCAGCTAGGAGGTCTATATAGATGTTAGGAAGAGAAAGATGCATGAACCAACACTTAAGATGAAGTTTTCAATGGTTTTTCATAGGTAAATGGAAGAAAAACGGGATTGCATGGGAACTAGATGAATGGCAACGGGAAAATGGATTTACTTGACTAAGACTAATGGAGACAAGGGAATAGTTGAATGAGAATTGATGATGTGCATGAAAAATGAAATGATGTTGCATTAGAAAGGGAATAATGTGACAAGGGAGTGAACAAGAAACTAAATGATGATAAGTTCCAAAGAAGTGAAGGTTTTCAAGAGAGTGGGAATTTAGGTTTATGGGAAATAGGAAGTGAGCTAGAGGAAAAGTGTAGTGGAGTAACATGTGGCATCCAAGTGTGCAAGTGGTCCATATTACAAAATGACCAAAAAGACACGCCTCAAAAAAAACTACAATTATAACCTCACGACATCACTCAAAATAAAATGAACTAGAAAATACACTTTAAAATTTTAACAAAAGATGGGTGCTATTTTAATTCATTCTGGCATAAGGACCATACAGATAGCACTATTGCACTCTATCCAGAGCTAAGTAAGAAAATAGCAATCAATTGTAATTTACCTAACCATCTCTTCCCTGAGGAAGTGATGTCATATTTTTTTACTCAATCTGAAATCTACAGTAACAGAGAGATTGGATCTTGATGTTGAAGGAGGTTCAATAGGCTAACAATCTCTAGAAGTTTAAGAAGGAAGAATATCCCAACTTTAACAGAAACTTGTTGGTGTTTAGTATCCTGTTATTGATAGGGTATGATCGCAACATAGGTTGAGATTTTTCATGAACAAGTTTTAGATACGGTTATTAACAACCACACCCCCCCTCCCCCCCAAATAATAATAATAATAATAATAATAAAATAATAATAAATAATAAGATACAGTTAGACGAATCTTTTTTGCATCTGAAAGAAATTCATTTCCTTGTCAACTTGCCAACTAAAAATTAAATTTTTTTACGTATAATAAAGAAACGTACTGTTAGGTGTGTAGAATTCTTAGTAGCTTCATTAAACTTGACATGTCACAACCAATACAAAATAGTACTTCAACAGAACCAACAAAACACTCACTGTACATGCAGTATCTATTCCATTATCTGGATCCACATTCTGGCATTATAGCATATAATCACTTTGAATCTTTACCAAAAAAAGAAGGAAGCATATTATCACTAAGATGACCATGCTCACATTGAAGTTCAAGGACCTCATCATTCAAAATTCTAGAGCATATTCTAGATGTTCACGTGTTCTGGCTGAGATTTAACTTGTGTGGAAATCCACTTGGAAGAAGCAGACAAAAGGGTCCACATCCTGAAAATGTTGAATCCCATAATCTGCTGCAAAAAGAATGCACTTAGAGAACCAAAATAAGCTGAGATGGTTGGGATAGCTTTGAAAGAAGGTAACGACTCCAATTCTTTCACATTAGCCATAAATGTAAAGGGAGAGGCAATGATGCATGGCATTCTCAATTGCACAGGAATGTGGGTGTTGGGTAGTTCTCACACCATTGACTTAGTTTTAGTGGGAACACTGCAAGGTCCCTTTCTAATGATAACAGGATCTCTGTCTTTGCTTTTTGAAATTCCTTGTGTCTAATTCAATGCAAACTTTAAAGAGTAGCTAACCTCACTCATTGTGAAGAGACTACCTATCAAAATTTGAAGAAAGAGAAGGCACCTCATTGATTTTGAATGAACATGGGATAAGTGTCGGCTCACTGTTGCTATGGCCTCTTGTGTGCATGTAGATGTTGATCCATGAGCTCAAACCCATGACCTAGAATTTATTACACTTCACCCATCTTTTTATCTCTTTGTAGTGGGTTGCAGTCACTATTATGGTTGCTGGTAAGAAAAAAAAAAACTGTTTCGAGTTGAACTATGTTATTTGGTTTGCTACTTTCTGAAAGAGCTGTAGAATAGTATTTGATGCCACTACAGTATTTTTAGGATGGAAGTGATGTTACTCCCCGCAAGCGGCCTTTCACTTACTGGCCACTCTGGTGCCCCACCCACACGAACTAAACAATCGGTCACCCATACTTTTTGCTGGCCGACCTCAGAAAGTGCCAAAAGCGTCTTCGGACAGTGAATTTGACCACCACCATAGTACATATACACACCCCCACACTTAAAAAGTCATGAGACATGTTTTCTTTCTTAAATCTCATTCTAAGGTAGAGGGGAAGATAAGAGGACCCCAATGATCTCAAGTTTGTAACCCACAGTGCTGGAACTATGGCATGATGTTCCCTCAAAGATAGAACCATTGAACTCGAACATTCATGCTTAAGGGTAAACAAATAAATCCAAAGAACACTGGTGCAAAGGCCAAAACACTTGGACGCATGTCGAGTGACGGATGGTCAGACCGATCACTAAACGTGATCTGCCTATGAGATTTTGAAAACAAAAAATCAGCATGATGGGAAGCCTTGTGACCATCTGATTTGTACTCTTTCTTTCAATGAATAGAATAATATCTTATGGTTGGAATCAAGCTTGAAGAGAACTGAGTACTGAGATTTTTCTCGTTGAAGTATTACTGTGGCGATGCATCCTGTCTATCTTTTCGTTTGCTAGTCTATTTGGACGGAAAGGAATTCTCATATCTTTGAGGGAGGTCTATTTAGACGGAAAGGAACTCTTGCGTCTTCTCGTCGGGTTTTTCATCTTCTAATAAATGTAAAATTCTATGATTGGATCTTGATTGGAGAGTTCTTTTTTTTATGAATAAAACATATATTAAAGTAAAAGCAAAAGGTTCGAGATGAGCCAAAAAGACAAGAGGGGAACATAAAACCATACAAAAAACTAATAGGTGAAAGGGTCCATAAAAATACAAGAGTAAAAGTCTCTAGTAATATCAGTAATAGAAAAACTTTTCAACTCCGGGAAAGCCATGGCCCAAGAAGCAGTCTTGAAGGTGATACCTTCAATGATCTCAAGAGAGGGTTTTGTCGTGAAAATTCTGCGGTTTCTCTCCTTTCAAATGCCCCAACAGATACGCAAAGCAAGTCAAAAGAGATTACATTTAGAATAAGAGAAGGGAGCATGCCATTGGACAAGGAGATCCGATAGGCTACGGGGAGTTCTGATTTTCAGCTAGGTTGCTCCGTTATCAATCCAAAAAATAATCAATTCAATTAATTTTGCTAAACCAAATAAAATAATGGTGCCCACAGGCGTGATGCCACTTTTTAGATGTCGGATCGGTATCGGGTACAATGAATAAGGTGGGGTACAAGTGTTACATGGATGCCAATCTGATGCTGTAAAAAGCCACTCCAGCACCTTTATCGAATCAAAATTCTATAAAATGTCATAAAAAAAAAAAAAAAAAAAAAAATAAGAAGAAGAATAATATAATTATTATAGGTTTATGAATCGTCAGTGTC
>JAOXJP010000008.1:12042278-12059495 GCA_025762735.1 Platanus orientalis | reverse complement strand
GGGGTGGGGAGGGGGGGTGATTTTCACTTTTCAACATAAATGTGTCTGCCCTTGCATTTGTGTGGACCTTAGACCTTTGTTAAGGGGGCATACCAAATCCTAGGGCAATTTTTCTTGATCCCGACCAGCCAACCTGGTCATATTTTTCCTGGGCTTAAGTTGGGCTAATTCCAGACTAGTTTGAATTCAGGTTGGGATAAGGATGGGCATTATCCTAATCCAACTCCCTGTTAAACCCAACGCAACCTTTATTTTTTTGTTTTAACTCTAGGCCCTGCTACCTTAAGCGGGTTTTGTGTGGCTTATATGGCTATTCCTAACCGGATTTAAATTTGGGTCAGTCCAGTTAGGTAATTAGGTGTTATGGTAGTGCCAACCTGCTGCCAGCTCTGACTCTGACTCAGAATCAATGCACTCTCATAATCCTTAGACTGTTGAGTTTAGGGCTGTCAATGATCCAAGCTAACTTGGTTCAGCTTGGAGCCCGGCTTGTCATGAGATGAGCTTGAGCCTTGTTTGAAGCTCGCAGAGCTGAGCCTCTAGTTGAGCTTGTTTAGATAAGTGAGCCTGAGCCAAACCAAGTTCACCTCAATGAGCTGAACCTGAGCTGAGCTCATTGACACACCCAGTTGAGTTGATCAATGACCAATGAATCTAGCAAAGGTAGGGCTGTCAATGAGCCAAGCTAGCTCTGCTTGGCTAATCATGAGCCAAGCCTGAACATTGTTTAAGATTACAGAGCCGAGCCTGAACCTTGATCTACGCTTCTTTCCAAAGTGAGCCTGAGAAATCGGCTTGTTAATGATAACAATCTTCAAAGAAGACAAATTTGGCTAATGAGCCATTAGGCTGTTGGGCCCTTTTTATTTTGTTATTTACAAGCCGAGCCGAGCCTATAGACTCACAAATTTTCTTCTGTTTTGTTGGTAAGAACACTCACAAATCAATTACAAATCTTCTACTCCCAAAAAAAATTGTCTACTCTCTGATACACAAAGGCTGGGTGTTTAGGGTTAAAACTGTAAAAACAGTTTTCAAAAGCAAGCAAATGTCCTGTCCAGGACGCATATGGAATAAAATGGGCAAGAAGTTGAAATTTCAGCTAACCCCTACCCATTTTATTTCATGTAAAGTCTCCTGGTGTCCTGGATACCAAATCTTAGGCAGAACATTTATTTCATTTTTTGAAACAGAGAAGATGTTCTGTTCAGGATGTTCTGTCCAGGATGGTCCTGGACGGCAAATCCTGGACAGAACATTTGTCCTCTTTTCAAAATAATCATCACGTGAGACATGATAGCCTTGTGTCTGTGAGGATGGGAGTAGACAATTTTTGGGTGTAAAAATTTTCTTCCTCTAAAAAAAAATGTGAATCTCACAAATCAACTTGCCAGCTTTACAACTAAAGAAGGGAAGGCCAGATACCTAATCCCGTGACTAGGGCCGCAAGTGACATTCTCAATGTCAACACCTGAACAACCCGGTCCTATGGAGATGCAATCATCACCTGTCACCAATCATCAATCAGGATCATCTTATTAAGAATTTTAAGATGTACTAGTTGACCAAGAATTGTGAAACTGAGAATGTAAGAGAAGGGAAGTGATGGTTTGGTAC
This sequence comes from Platanus orientalis, assembly GCA_025762735.1. NCBI lineage: Eukaryota > Viridiplantae > Streptophyta > Magnoliopsida > Proteales > Platanaceae > Platanus > Platanus orientalis. Next base: position 12,057,878 of record JAOXJP010000008.1, on the reverse strand, counting down.
CATTGGCTATCATGGAGTTGTATATGCCAACAGACTTTGTGTTCTCAATGTGAATCCCATCGGTATTAGGACTAAGAGCAGGGGAAGATATAGACAGCTTTTCTATTAGCACTCCATCGCAACCATCAAATTTCATGTGGAATTGTGGACTGTTTTGGATCCTTAGGCCACTGACCACCAAATTGGAGCTCATGAAGAACCGAATTAACTGGAAAAAAAAATCAAACAAGTTCGATAAGAATTAAAATTCCTTCTTGTTTGATGAACATCATGAACTCAAATTGAGATTTTGGCAAAAATACTCACAGCAGGACTGATACATGGTCCAGGCAATGTGGTTCCATGAGGACCCTGTAAAGGCATTTCGGCAGCATTAAGTACCAATTCCTTTTGCTTAAACGAGTAGTCCAAAATAAAATTACAAAAGAGGATCTTGATTTGGCAAACGTCAAAGAAATATGATAAAAACAGAATTAGTGGTAGAATACCCTGTGGGGTTTGCAGGGGAGTTCCCACCACTTCTGTCCATTCCCTTCAATGGTGCCACTTCCTGTGAGAGTCATCCCATCGACTCTGTAGAACACTAGCCATTGCTTATTGCTGTCGGATTTAGGCCAGCAATCCGGTCCATCCGGCGGCATCAGAACTCCATCCAACTTGTCACAAGCAAAACTTAGCAAATTTAGTAAAATTATCAGAATGCTAAGACAAATGGAGCTCTGGAGAATTCTATTAAAATCATTGAAAAAAATTAAGTGTTTGCATTCTTACCTGAAATACAAAGCCTGGCTTACATGGGCCTGAGAAGATTGTTGAAGTGATTGTGAAAACATAATCAGAGGGAGCAAGAAGAACTGCCGATTCAACTACACAGGCTTCTTTCCAGGCTTCTATGAATGCAGCTGTGTCGTCGGTGGAACCATCTCCAACCGCCCCAAAAGATGTTACATCAAAAATACAGGGGTCCGAGGTGGAATTCTCAGGGTCATTTGGGTTGGGAGGATTAGAAGGAGGATAAGCAGGGGAGTGAGAAATAGAACTTTCCTTGTCTGAGCCCCTGCTCTTCCTCTCCTTGTGAAAATGAATTCTTCCTTCCACAGTGCTTGAATTGAGTACCAAAAAGCCGAAAGCGATCCAAATAACAAACAACCCACGAACAAGCGCCATTAAAAGTGCAGCTTGAAAACCAATTTAGTATCCAAGCTTGAAGAAATGTTCTAGATTTGGTTGAAAAACCAACAGTTCTTCCAAGGTACCTGGAAAATAACAGAAAGTCCACTTTAAGAAGTGTTAAAAATTATCATAAAAACAATGGAAAAGAAACTTCAAAGAAATTGTTGACAGTAGCCTCATGTAAATTGGCCTGGTATGGACCATTTGAAGTAGAGGCTGCAATTCGTACTTCTGAACTTCATGAAAAGCCCCCATGCAGTCGCTGACATGTGTCCAGCCCCAATTGATTGAAATATCAGTCTTTAGGGAAACAGTTGGAGGCTTTTGAAGGCTTTGGGGGGTGGGTTCTCTGTTCCAATTTTGGCAGGAGTTGTTTGTTCCTAAGTGGGTTTTTTTCTAAGGATTTAGTACTGTTCTGTATCTTTCCTTTTATTTTGGTTTTAAGTCTTGTGGTCCAAAGATCTTCTGTTTTCCTTTTTTTTCACCCTTATGGTGTTGCTTGATAGCGTGAAGTGAGGAAGGTATAAACTGCATCTTCTACAGTATAGAGCTTGTGAGCTGATGTGCCAAAACAAAGGTCATTGAGGTTTCCAACCTTCTAAAAAATTATGAATCCCCCCCCCCCCACCGCCACCACATTATACCACTTTATTCTGTAATGTTCCAGACAAGGTTTCTGAATACTAATGTGACATCAATGGTTCTTTCATAGGCAAAGTAACTGATTTGAGAATTTGAAGAAAATGTAGCATGGGAAGAAAAATGTGTACTTAGAGAATTAAACATCAAAAAAAAAAAGAACGGAATAAAAGCCCAAAGCAACTAATTATGTTCATAATTTAAACAAATAGAGATGTCTTACAACAAAATACTGTACAATGATAAGGAATTTTAATCACTTTCCTATTAACAGAATACATCAAAAAATAAATAATAAATAAACAAAAATGATGAGGGTAATGGTGGTGGCCCTCTCACTTTCCTATTTTTTTCTAATTTCTTACTACTCTCAATATGTTATTATTAAATATGATATATTACGCCTTTCATATGGTAAATCAGAGCTAAACATTACTATAATATTATTTGTCCGAAAGCCTATTAAGCCATTCGATTAAACGCTAAAATGCTCGTTAACATCGAGTATGACTGATACAACATAGAAAAGACATAGTGCAGATTAAGAGTATAAAGTGCTTAACAATCATCTACTAATGTATAAGGTTTTCCAATAAATGCTATTGATTTATCCAAAATTTGAGATTTAATTGTACATTGGGAAAGACCCCATAGTTCAAATTGGATTTTGGAACTTCTTTAATAGTTATTACATAGAACTTTTATCTATACGAATCAGGATGTGACATGAATCCTTGCAGCAGGTATTTTGGTCATTATGGTGTTTCAGTGCTTACAGCCTTACAGAACGCTAATGACCAAAATACCCCCTGCAAGCATCTTGATTGGGGATGAAGAAAGGCCTCTGCAATAGTTCTCTACACCTGATCTAAGGTCGTTCAATTGGTTGATATACTGCATCCCAATGACGAGATTAAATTTGATTGCAACTAAAACCATGAGAGAGAGAGAGAGAGAGAGAGAGAGAGAGAGAGGGCTTTAAAGAAATACAGGGCCCTCCTTTTATTGTAGTTTGGTGAATGTGGTGATAAAGAGGAGAAAAAGAGCATTTGCAAGTACTTGCGAATTTGATTGATGAAAGGGCTTTAGGTCTCCTGACCCTTTATTGTACTTTGCTTCTCGTAGCATTAGAAATGAAAGTGTAGAAGGCAAACGACAACAGAATCAAACCAGTCACGGGTGGAACACTAAACTTATGGTGCAAAAGAGATGGTCTCCTATGGACTCTCTGAGTGGTCGAGAGAAACTTATCAATAGCTACCTCCAAGTCTCATGTAACCCATCAAACTAAAAATAGCAAAGGTAACCAATTCACCTGTGTGGCTGTGTCGCAGCACAAATTTGAAGATTTTCCGGCCGTTTTGATGTAAGGCACCACCACCACCACCAGATCCACCGCCAATAATAATAACAACAAGAAGACCACGCAAAGATTTTAAGTAAGGCTAAGCTACTTGTAGTGCTGAGTCTGCTAAACTGCTAAGCCGACTAAGAAGGCTTTTATAGTGAAAGATTGGGTTAAAAGTGCATGGAATGACAAAGGCATGTAGTGGTGCCACGTGAGAGCTATCACGGGTTAAGGTTTGGATTTGTTCTGTGGTTGAGGCCACTTCCTTTCTGACGCATGGACTAACACTATTGTTGTGGTTTTCAGCTATGACAAATGAAATGACGAGTTTCCGCAAGTGAATCCCACAGTAGAGGTACAACTTCCTACACGGCTACACCCCATTCACATGCTCGTCTCTGACGATTTTACTGAAATTTAAGGTGAATGGATCTCTCCCCCTCTCTCTCTCTCTCTCTCTGTCTCTCCTATTTGATTGGCTCTCTCTCTCCTATTTGATTGGCTAAATGAGGAGATGACACGAGTGATGTCGGGTATTCACGGGTTGGTGTTTTGCGTGTCACGGGTGGAACAAACTAGGGGCATTCCAAGGGTATACATGGAAGGATCTAGAGGCACTTTCATTTGTAATGTGATGGTTGAGACCACTCAGGATCCTCTCCTGCTTGCAAGATCGTCGAAAGTCCTATAGTACGTTCATATTCCAAAAAGTGAGAAACAACTATTTTTTTGAATACGTGTGCATTATAATCTATCGTAAGACAGTCTTGCAAGCAGGAGAGGATCCGGGTTCGGTTGAAACAAGATGAGAATTTGATTCTTTGAGCTGGATATGAAGGAGTTGTTCCCCCTCAAAGCTTACTAAAGACAGTATAAGAGACAATAATGGGGGGAAAATAAATTCGAATCATGGATTGCACTTATTTTAAAGCTATTTAATGGTTTAATTTGTCAGATTTCATTTGTTTAAGACTCATAATTCAGTGAGGAGACACCCTAGATTGGGTCAGCTTGATTGCTTCCAACACTTACTTGGCGACATATCGAGGCAACCCGGAATGACCCGTGTCACCTAATTGAATTTTAATTCTTTGTCCAAGGCAACTTTAACAGGCATCAACAACTCCAGATTTGTTTTCTTAAAATGGGTATATAACCATAATCATCTCTGGTCTGAATGAATGGAGAGATATCACACCAACACCAGTCTACCTGTGAGAAAATGACATGACACCTGATAAAGGGTGCTTAGGTAAAAACACACAAGTCAAATGATAGTCTTAAACATGTACTGTACATTTATTAATGTCCTCTGTGGTAGACATTGTGTCAGCCCTGATCGGGCAACTAACGTGTGTAAATCACTTCTGGGACCACACAAGGGAAGGGATCAATTCAGTTTTTGAGATGTCACAGTACTTCCAAAAAGTGAATTGATTCCCTCCCTTGTGTGGCCTTTGAGTGGTTCACAAGGGGGTGGCATAGAGGATTTCAGGTCCAGAAGGGATTTACACACGTTAATACATGTGTAAAGTAAATGTTTACAACGAGGACATTAATAAATGTACAGTACATGTTTAAGACTATCATTTGACTTGTGTGTATTTACCTAAACACCCTTTATCAGGTGTCATGTCATGTTCTGACTGGTAAACTGGTGTTGGTGTGATATCTCTCCATTCAGCCCAGAGATGATTGGCTCACAAGGAGGTGGTGTAGAGGATATCAGCCCTGGGCGATATCACCTGCAACGCCCCTCTTGTGCGACGTCTTGAGCCGAGACACAAGGGGGGGTATCATTTTATTTTTTGGAGATGTCACATCAACCCCAAAAGTGAAATAATACTTTCCCTCTGTCTTGTCTCACTTCTGACAATGATGTGGTCACCCCTTAACCTCAGTGGAGGTTAGCATCGGTGTAGAAAATCCTCACTAGAGTGGATGACATGACACTTGGTTTAAAGATGTGATAAAGTACTTATACTCCAATCGTGAGGTGAGAAAAGGAATCAAGAGGAGAGAAGACGGGTATGTTTAGTGGGCTGATTCTGCTAGGAAGCACCGTTCCCCCTCCCCCTTGGGAGGTGTGGGCAGCATGCACTTTTGTGTAGGGCCCACACCCCGTAAGGGGGAACCGTACTTCCTGGACATAAAATTTTGTCGCATATGTATAAATACTAACACACCCTCCATTATACCATGTATTTACAAAAATTTGGTGATGAAGAAGTAGGGATAACCCAATTACTTAAGAGTTATTAGTGACTTGTCCCTTAGTGCAGAGATCATGACATTAACCTCATTGAAATTCAAATCTTGAGAGTTGTTTCATGATTGAAAGGATTGCTACACCCAAATCTGTTTGTCCCCCTGTATCCCCATCCCACAGGCTAATCCATGATGTTTTTTCGAAATTGGTGCCTCTTTTAAATAGGGAGAAAATATTCTTTTGAACATTTTTTTTATGGTTTTAACCCTATAAACCCATTTATGGTACCTATTTTTTTTATTTGAAAACTGTTTTCACAGTTTTAAACGTATACACCTCACCTTTTGTGTGTGGGGACATGGAAGGACAGAAAATTTGAATCTAGCAGATTCTTTCCCTTTTTTTATTTTTTATGCAATTGAAACTATGTACAAGAGCTTGAAGGTCTTATAGGCATTCTTACTTTACACAAGAGATAGATGGATCACACGATCAAAACACTTGACCCGGTTTAGATCCAATGACCCGAACCGTTGTGGGTATTTTTGGGGTTTTAATCCATGATTAGAAGTGTGGTTTTACGGAATTTGCATCACATATTTATAGTTTTGCTCATAGTTTTATGAGAGAAGTTTCTTTGGGGTTTTGGGAGAACTCTATTACTTGTAATCTTTATTATAGTGGAAACTTCTTGATTGTTTTTACTCGTGAAAACAATTTTATCAATCCATGTAAAATCTTGAGTGTGGTGGCGCTGATATGTTGGATTTGGTGCAGCCCCTAAAGTCAGACTAAGGTGAGAATGACATTAGTGGTGGCGCTGATGTGTTGGCCCCTGATGTTGGTCTCACCTTAGGCTTACCTCAGGTGGTCACACCAAACTCTCAGGTCCTTGGGGCCTCTTCCCCCAGTTATTTAAAAAATAAAAATAAATAAAATAAAAACCTAATTTATCCAGTGCATGGGAGAGGCAGAGAATCCACATGCTCTATGGATTTTTAGTTCTAAGATAATCTCACATTAGAAAGCACCCAATTTTAAGTTATATGATGACTCTATATGGTGACTCCACCAATCCAACTTCAAAGTCTGGCATGAAACTGACCTCATCGATTTCACTAAAAATTATGTGAGAACGAATCTTGTGAGAACTGTGAAAACAGCATCAGGGTACGGACACATCAGCACCGAAAAGTGATAGGTGCCTCCCAAAAGGTGCAAATCACTTTTCGGTACTGATGCGTCAGCCCCTCTGGTGCCGTTTTCACGGTTCTCACGAGATTCATTCTCACATAAACCAAACCCCATCGATTTTGTTCTCTGTTTAAGATAATTAAAGGTTTAAACAAAAAAAAATCGCCCAGTAGTTTCACCCCCATCCCCTTTAAATTTCTGTGATGAAAAAGTATTTGTAGTGTATGGCAAATGATAAGCTGACATGTGTTGTGTTTGGGGTTAAAAACGTCCAAAAGAAGTGTTCAGATAAAAAAATAGGTGCTCAAAAGGCCAAATTCAAAAACCCATCATGTACCAATCAATGGTGTGCTATTAGAGGTCTGTGTCAAAACAGACTATCATTATCCTTTAATGAGTTAATAAACAAGGTGAAAAGATCATACACATGATCAGAGTTCTCTCATTTTAAGATTCTTCCAATCAGATAGAAAAAACTATGGCCAGGATTGAGCGTCATTTGAAGTATTGAACCATTTCCTTAGAATTCAATTGCCATAAAAAAATCCTGCCGTTAAACTCAATGCAAATTCATTGTATGGTCCAAAACTCTGCCCGTTCAAAAAAGGTACAAAAAATAGAGCAGTCTTACCCTCCATCTTAGTAGGAAAAACCCCATACGTCACAGAATACTTTGATCATTAAAGACCGCAAAACTTAAATACCAAACTTTCTACACTACATTCCGATGCCTATACGTCAAATAAATCACTCGAAGCAAAGAAAGCCAATCCATGTATTCTATATACTGTTACAACATTTTGTGGTTCCAAAACAAAGGGTCAGCCCACCCATTGAGGTTTTAAGATGATTACGCATAATCTTCTCAATCTGCTTTTACAAAACAAGGTAAAGGGAAAAATAAAACAAATGAACATGAGACTTGAGTGTCGTGTGGAGAAAACAAAAGCTTCCATGCGATCCTTGGGAACAGGATCGCTAGCTTGTTCTTAACGTTGATGATGCTTTTTTCTAGGTAATACCAAATCACAATCCAAGGAAGGCATACTGCTTTCTTGCATGCTCCGGAACCAACTTCAACAAAATTTCCATTGGCACCCCCTTCAGTTCTGAATGATGGCAGTGACAGCATCATCAACAACAATCAGTTAAGCATGGCACCAGGAAAGCAAAATAAATCAACATCGATTTTAACTTTCAATATGATTTATACCATGAGGCTTAAAGTTGAACAATGGAGGCAGAAAACGTCCGTTTGGTAGACGCGTATTTGGATCCCGTAGCTCATCAAAAAAGGGATGGATCAAGGCGTCCAGCTGCATTGAAAAAAAAATTATCTCAATCTAAACTTCATAAAAGGGAAGCATGAAGCAAAATGGAACACCAAAAGGATGATCAACAATGAAAGTTATATAGACCAACATTTAAATCACAAGGGGCATGTTCATAAATGTAGAGAGCATAGATTCAGCATTCAACACGCTCCTACACCAGGAATACAATGCCATCACAGCTCACCCAGATAGGATAGTATCAATGGGATGGTTAGCATCATCTGATGGAAACAATTCTTTCGCAGGCAAGCCTATATGGGACCCATATAAGGATCCCACCACCCCCATCCATGTGCACCACAATCCAAGTAGAAACCCATAAGGCAATTCATCCCATGCTTCCCCATGAGCATTAACATCAGGCATACTTTTGCCACACATATATAATCTATGCCATTTAAACCCATAACCTCCAAGAAAAAGCAACTTGAGCCATCCACTGGTAAACGGATGAAAATCCATGTCAGTAATATAAGCATACAATACCAGTTGTTCATATAACATAGTGATTCCTCAAGAAGGGAATAGGACACAATAGAAGTGGTATATGTATATACTCACAGCTGTGCATCGTAAGTTTGGAGAGTATTGCAGAAGTCTTGAGACGAGATCAACAGCTTCTGGTGGCATGCGTTTGTGAAAAATCTGACAACAGAACAAAAATGAATACATATTATTAGATAACGCAAATCAGAAAGAAAGAACAACAAGCATGTGAAGATATGTTTCAAATACCTTGTGCCACGGATGAGCTTTGATTTGTGGGAATTTAAACTCTGTATAGTTCGGGTTCATGCACTTGATCTCCTCCCTTGTTGGGGTACCCAGAACCTACATGTAAATCACAGAAACATGAAAAGAGGGATAACAGAAGGAACAAATATGAGAACAAGACAAAGAGAAGCCATCCTGCCTATCACATGGCATACATGCATAGCAATAACTTCCAATATCAACTTGGTTGAATTATATATATATAGTCTTTATCTTTTGTGTCTGTGTTATCAAAATGGATAGCATAGAAGAGAGCATTGCAGGGCTAGAAATCATCAGATGGGATTGCTTCCAGCCCGAAGGTATCATTCAAGTGGAGCTACAAAATACTGATTCCAAACTGCAGGTAGAGTGAACTATAATCCACATGCATAGAGGACAGATTTTACCTTCCATTCCAAAATGGAAAGATACTGTTCTATTGAATTCACATAGCAATTAAAAGAAGGATAAAAAAAATAAAGGGATTTAAAAACAATTGAAAGATGATAATCACCTTGATAATTTCAACGAGCTGGTCTACTCCACTTTCACCGGGAAAGAGAGGCTGGTAGAAATAGAAAAGGCATTTTGTTAGCAAATTTAGGAGGTCAGAGAACCAAAGTACAAGGTATGGACTACTTCCCATATGTTAAGAAGATACCTACCTGTCCAAGTAGTAGCTCAGCCAAGACACAGCCGGCAGACCAAATGTCAATAGCTGTAGTGTACTCAGTCGCTCCGAATATAAGCTCAGGAGCTCTATAATACCTAGAGCAGATGTATGATATATTTGGTTCCCCTTTTACCTGTTAAAAAAGTCATCAGAAGTCACGACCAAATACCATGGCAATAATGATCCCGGGATGTAAAAACATACCAAGACTTTCGCACTTCCAAAGTCACAAAGTTTCAGCTGGTGAGTATGTGGGTTGACCTGTTACAAAGAAAAATAATGATGTATGGAATCTGTTAATAACGAGGAAACAATAAGTATAGATGGTTAACATCGTAGAAAAGAGGAGATGAAATCAAACCTTTCAACAAAAGCAGAAAATTAGAGACTTCAAATATTAGATAAGATCCAACGGAGCTCTAGTACCAATTGTTCAAATTTTGACAACAGGAAATCCAAATGGATACAGAAAAACAATTATCAACTGGGAAAAACCTTAGTTCCTAACACTCGCTGATGTGGACATGGTTAAAAAGCTCTTGTATGTTCCTCCACACAAGAGAACAAAATTCAAGTCTTGTATTTTATGTGGGTTATTTAGTGTCTTTAAAGGACTGAGATAATCTTGTAATAACTAATAAGGCCAAGAGTGCCACGGGTTAATTGGGGTTTTTAGTTATCGGATTAATTTTGTAATAAGGCTTGAAAACCAATGTTGGTTTAAGATTTTAGGCTAATCCCAAAACTGAGTTTTAGCCCAAGTTCTCGAAGGTTAGAACTTGCCTTTTTGCCTTGATTTTGGTGTCATTAGAGAGGTTATTTAGCTATCCTTCTAATGATACCAAGATTGCGCAAATCTGAGGTGATTTGCATAAGTTATGAGCAAATTATTAAAGGGGTATCAATGAGTGACGGGAATAGTGTTTTTAGAAGGTTGTGTTTTAGAAAGTCTTGAAGTTTTAGTAGTCTTGAGTTTAGGAAAGTGTGTTATTTAGAAGACTTTTGAAATTACAAAGTCCTTATTAGAACTTTTTTTATTGTTAATAGAAAGTCAAGTTTTTAGTAGTTTAGTTTTAGCAATACTTGAGTCCCAAGTTTAAGAATTTAGAAGTTGGTAAATTAGGAAAGTATCTATCTTCTTTGCATTGTAAGCTTATTTAAAGGCACTTAGACATGAATTAAAACAGTGAAGACTGAATTGAAATTTGACACTTGTGTGTAGTGGGCTTAACCCTTGTTATCCTTGCTCTCTCTCTCTCTCTAAAGGTTGAGTTGTGATACTCCCCGTCTCTCTCTCTCTCTTTCTTCTAAATCCCAACAACTTCTCTTTTTTTTCTTCCACTCTAAACACCCCTTCTTTTTCTGAATTCTTTTGGGGCTTTTGATCTCCTAAGGATCTTCTACAAAAAAAACCCTAAACTTTCCCCTTGATTCTCTTCTTCCTTGCTAATTTATTGGAAAGATTTCACACTGGTTTTGTTAGAACCACCATTAAAGGACCTTAAATTTTCTAAAATTCCATGATTTGACAAATCAAAACTTGTCCAAATTTAACTAAATTGGAACATCAAACCCTTAGATACGTCAAAATTCACCTTTAAAATTTGGTAGTTTTGATAGCCAAGGGCATTTTGGTAATTTCAGATTTCTTCCCAGAATTTCCCTTCGGGGTTTATTCTCATTCTTTTTTCCCTCTTTTCTTCTCTAAACTCTTCTAACTCCTTCTACTTATTCTTCTTCTATTCTTGTATTTTCCTTAAGATTTTGTTATATTTGTGATACTTGGTGTGTGATCAACTCCATTCTTGGTTCCTCAAGTTTATTATTGCTTCTACCACATCTCTTTGGATTTTCAATTGAGTCTCTTGGCTTTCATTCTAAATCAATTTTGGTATTAGAGCTTTGTGCTGCATCACTCGCCTACCTAGGTACTCTCTCACCCAGCAGGTTTTATTAATCTAGGAATAAAGCAGTAAGCTGGGGGGGAAACGGCGACATCAAGGTTGTGCCATTAAGACCATACCTAGAGATTCTCATGACCAAAATCAAAGTACCCCCGCCAATCAAATTAAGGAATGTGCTCTTCAAGTTCACATTAGTAGCAAACATAGAAAAAGCCAACAAGAGTAGATTCTATCAATAATCATATGTTAAATTTGCACTTATATATAATATGTATTAAATTTTAAACACAACTAACTGTTTTCTGCTCTGCTTAGTTTTTTAGAACCAAAGACAGCCTACAGAGATATCCGAAAGTGATCATTTTTGTTACTTTGGTTCAATCATCCATAATGAGGGAAACACCGAAGAGGATGTTTCCATTAAATTTAAGCAGGGTGGATAAACTGGAGAGGTGCTTAGTAGTGCTGTCTAACTGATGCATAACAGTAAAATTGAAGGGAAGATTTTATAAGATGAATGGGGTAAAATGCCAGGCAACCAATAACTAACATTGAATGAAGGTAGCTGAGAAGAGTATGTTGAGATGGATGGGTGACAAGACTAGAAAATCAGAAATAAATGCCTAAAAGGTGTAACACCAATAAGTGACAAGATTTAGGAAAGTCAACTGAGATGGTTCAGCCACATGCAACAAAAACCAATTACTTCAATGATCTGGAGTCATATGGTGCAAGTTGAAGGCGATAGATATGACTTGGGTTGAAATGGTAAGGAAAGACATGACTGCCTATGATTTAATGGAACTATGTTCTATGGAAGATATGGCCTTAAATGGACTAAAAGCAGAATGGTGAACAGGCCTCATGCAACAAAACAAATGTAGTTGGGACAAGACTTTGTCGGTGGTGGTGGTGGTGTTGTTTTAGCAGACTACAGAGATGTTTGCAGCATTAAGTATAGCACCTGTTAATATACCAAAGTACATACCAATAGATTTTGAGGCTTGATATCCCTGTGGCAAACTCCAATACTGCCATGAATGTAAGCCAATGCCCTACAAATCTGCCAAATATAAACACAAATATTAGAATCTCTGAATGATCCAACTTTTAAATATATTATCTTCCCAGAAATTAAGCAAGTTAACCTCAATAGCTCAAAAAGAAGAGATGGCATATCACACACTCCCACGATAAATTTTTGATAATCCAAGCAAACAAAAATTTGTTTTGTGGACATTTTCATCATTTAAAAGGTATTGCTTATTTGTTTAAATGACAAAACTGCCCTAAAAAGAAGTATCTTTGCTTGGATCATATCAAAAACTCTTCTTGGCAATATCAAAAAGCAAGAAAGCTACAACATGATCCAATATAAAAGGTCTACTTAAGAGGCAAAGGGGGGGACGAGAACAAAGAAAGCAGAAAAATCATGAAAGGTAATGGAAATTAAAAGAATTCCACAACTGCAAGTAGCATCAGCTCAATTATTCAAAGAAAGGTTTGCAGAAGAATTTCACAATATTAAACACTATCAGATATTTCCAGTAAAAGAATTTAAAATAATTTGCCACTATAAACTATGATAAGTCACACAATAGGACTAGAAACAGGCAGTATCTATAGACACAATGAGGGGAGATCCTAGCTGTCCAAATAAACTTGAGTCCAGAACATATCTCAATCAAATTTTAAAGAAATCCTGAAAAAAAATGCATCAAATTTACACTTACCTGATAAGCATAAAGTTTCACATATATCAGCGGCATTCGTTGGTTCATCTTATTGTAATGTTTGATCACACGATGAACAGTCTCAGGAACATACTCAAGAACCAGGTTAAGATAAAGCTCATCCTTGTCAGTTGTTGAAAAGAAGCAGTGCTTCAGCGAGACAACATTTGGGTGGTCTAGAAGGCGCATGGTTTGCAACTCACGGTTCTTGTACCTCTTGTCTTGAAGAACCTTTTTTATTGCAACAGTTTCACCTGTCTCTAAGCATTTGGCCTGCATAACCACAACAAAGCAGCACAATTGCAAATTCAATGCACTACCATAGCCTACACTAAATTAAAATACAAAATCAAAAGCGGCCCACAAACAGATACACAAAGTGGGGGAGGTACTAAACTCACTTGAAACACAATTCCAAATGATCCATGCCCAACAACACGCTCAGCCATGTAGCTTATAGTCTGCAAACAGATAGTTATGTTGTAAGAAACTTAGTGCAAAGAGGAGAGGTCAGACACAAGAATACAATTATCAGTGAGAAATTAAGCAGGAAAGCTTTGCAATAAATTACATGCAATTATAAAATCTCAAAGACAAAAACAGAAAAAAGAATAATCAACTAGAACATAAGGTATGTGAATATAATAGTAATTCTAATCACCCATACGCACAAAAACAACTAACCAATTACACAAGTTCAAAAAAAAATCTACAACATAAATCCTCAACCTGTTAATGGAACATAAAAGAGAAAACACCTCCCTGGATTACCTGCTTTGGCTGTCCATTTCTACCACCTATAGTAGTCACAATGATATGACCTGTCTCTGTCCCATTCCCATCAACCACAGTTGCTTCAATTTCCTATCACAAAAGAAAAATGCACATCAGGGGAATTTACATGTATCTGATAGTAAACTATAACCAAAAAAAAAAAAAAGGAAAAAGAACAAAATAATAAACACAAGGCATCATTTTTATTTTATTTTTTTGGAGAGATATAAACACAAGGCATCATCTACCTTGTCATCCCTAATTTTCATGTCATTCATCTCCTCAGGTAACCTATCAACAGCAACATTATTGCCACCAGGTTCTCTCAATCCGGAAGCAGGTGCCACACTCACTGAAGCCATTGGCTGAAAATAGAGAATCCTGCAGATCTCGTTCCAGCAATGGTCACCTTTCAAATCAATGAAACCCAATCATCTACCTGTTGAAACCAGACTTAGATTAATGATCCCGCTTAAATGCAAAATAAATAAATAAATAATTTTCATTCACCTTCCCAGATATTAAAGAACCCATGAGGGAAGAAACAACACGATGTAACATACAAAATTAAACAACGAAGTGCATGTTAGGCAATGCAAAAACATAGCCGTTATTTAAGCCAAAGACCAGTAGATGGGATACCAAAGACCAGCTATTTAAGACAATAGCAAAAAGAAACGGACTACTTCAAGGCCAGCCATGCCTCATTATTACATATGAACAACATTAAAGAAAAGCGTCCACACATTTCACAGTTGAGACATTTATTTCACCAGGTTCCACCAGCATGTTGAAAATGGATTGAGAATGACATAAATACACAATCTTCCTTCATGCACACCTTCATCACGAGTCTCAACAAATGGCCTCAAATGGTTCATCTGGAGCAGTATACTGCAGCCTCATATAATTCTTTGTTTGTGCAACTATAACTACCCAAATAAGAGAGGGAACAACTAATCAGCATCCTTCAAAAAGTTAAGCATGATGAATCTGAATCTGTAGACCCAGCACCATAATTAATGCAAGATTCCCTCCAAATACCAATAACACATATATCCAAATCCTAAAGATGCATTAAACAACTTTACGCATCAATCTCTGATTTCCCCCACAAGAAAAGGCGAAGCCAAAGAAAATGTACCATATCTCAAGAAACAAAAAATACTATTACAAACTTAGTGCTCTTTAATGCAAATTGATGCAATGGATTCCATGCTTAAACAACTTTAAGGTTTGAATAATCACATCATATCTTAGGCTCCAAAACTAAGGATTTAAGTCTGCATTCCCAGATTTAATCCAAATATCTGAACTGCTAGCAACGTGTTGACAGGAATTTTATGTTGCAAAAACAAGGAATTCTCAGAAAATCAAAGACTTTATAAAGCCACTCGGAAATCTATGAGCTTCTCAGAAGAGTTCCAGTAAAAAGAATTTGAAAAAAAAAAAATCATCTATAAAACAGGTTAATGGATAAGATCTTAGGTTAAGAATTTTTTTTCCTTGCATGCAAGTTAACACTACCAGTCAGAGAATGCATAACACTTAATAGATCCAATAACAATATATTGCAAAAGGAAAAAAGAGAGTTCTAACAAATTCCAAGCTAAAAAAAGAATGAACAAAAGGCATAAACAAAAGACCAAATTAAAATGATTTTTATATGACGGAATAAAGGTAGACTGATCACTAGTGTAAACTCACCAAAATACCTTCTTCGAGCAGATAAATCAACCATAAATTTAAAAAGAGAGAGAGAGGGAGGGAGAGAGAGAGAGAGAAATAAGCAAAGATATCGATTAAACCCTAGATGAAAATCAATTTTCTTCCAACTTCACCACCGTAAAAACAAATACAAAA
>JAOXJP010000008.1:12029627-12042178 GCA_025762735.1 Platanus orientalis | reverse complement strand
GCCATATATAGCCCACACGTCCTAGGGCTACAACCTAACATCATGTTTTGACTATTTTTCCCATTTATTACATTAAAATACCAGAAATATCATTTCCCCAAATTATTCCTAAAGTACCCCCTTATTACGAAAACACAAAAATACCTAATAAAACACATCAAATGATCCAAAATATATGAAATCACTAACATTCACTTTTCCAAAATCCCCAAATACATAAAATATGAAAAAGCCCAGAAAAATGACTTTAAATCAGAAGACACCCTACTTGAACGATAAGAATGGAGTGTTCTTCATCCTCTGATACACCTAGCATACACCACTCTGCTTGGACCTAATGTCCTCATCAAAATCCTCAAGAGAAGTCTTCCCAAGTCAGCCGCAAGGGGTGTGATGTCAACGTATGATGAAAACTAAAGAAAACCGAGTCCTATGATTGCTGGAAAATTCTCTAGCGGCAGTCAAGTAATTCTCTAGCAGCAGTCAAGTGGGTTCTTAAAAAAAAAAATTCCAAGGTTTTCTTGTGTATAAAGCTTTAGACGATTGGTAGTGTGGTGTTGTTGGGTTGTATGTGATGAAATAATGTAAGGGAAAATTGAAATAGGGTGGCTAGTAGGTTAGTGAAGAAGAGGGAATGGGTTTTTATGTGGGTTGAAGGATTCTATTAGGTTTCTTGAATTTTCTGGTTTTTTTTTTTGCTAAGGTGGTGGTTTGACTGATTAGGTTAACAAGGGTTGGGGAGCTGGTGTTAGTGATGGGAAGCAATGGAGAGTTGAAAGGAAGTGATCGTATGGTGTTAGTGGGTTGTAGGGAAGATGGAGATGATGTAAAGATAATTTATGAATTTTGGGCAGCAAGAAGGAAGCAAGAGAACCAGTAAAAGGGTGGGTAAGGAAGAAGAAGAAAACGATGAAGAAGATGGTAGGAGAAAGATAATACCCGGGGAAATCACCAGCCCCTAACAAGGAAATCACCAACCTTGCCTCTTGGAGGTAGACCAAGAGAGACGACCTTCAATAGCTTCAGCCGTGAGATGGAAGAGCAAAGTTTGCTTCAGTTTTTGATTTAAATTCTGGGGTGTCGATCAAGAGGTCCCCCTCTTTTATTTATAAAATTTAAAATAGGGCTTGATTACATGAAAGAGAAGCAAAAAGGGGAAATAGAAAGATCCAAAAACGATTTCCCCTCCCCATGTGGTCGACAACTACAACATTGGGGCTTAAAAGCCTCTTTCCCAATATACCCCATACAAAAAAAAAATCCCAAACATGTCCTAAAAAATATATCTATAAAACCCCAAATAAAAGCCAAAAACTGAAATAAAATAAACAAAAGAGTAAAATAAAATAATTCATATATCCTCCAGCAAAGGTATCTACATGTGACCCCACGACCATGGAAATGTGGGCCCCACAGGCCTCGAAAATAGAAAATTCCTCGAAACTCCTCTGAATCAACTCCGAATCGAAGCAAGGAGCTCCACAAGCCTCCTAATCCATATATAGGCTAACGGCGACTCTCCTCCTGCACCCTCAAACTGCCACGGGGTGCAATGTCCTCATTAGGTTGCTTAATGTTAGGGCTGTCAATGAGCTGAGCTAGCTCAGCTCGGCTCAGCTCATCATGAGGATATTTTGGTCTTAAGCTGCGGGCCTCTCATGCTTGTTTTGAAATCAATTCTCTAAGGGCTATCTCTATCTTAAATGGCTCCTTTGTCTTATGCCCGTGGCATGTTAAAGCATGTTTCTTTGGATTGTAAAAACCTTTTATCTGCTCTTGTTTCTTTCGCACTCTCCCATGTTAAGACTTAAGAGAGGGGGGAACTGTGTCACTTCTCAGCTTGCTAAATCCTGCATCTCTCTTGATGGCAGGAAAGGTTGTGTTGGTTGGAGGCTTCAGCCTTTGGTTGCTTACTGTTAGTGCTGTCAATCTGAGCCTCCAATTGAGCTCGTTTGCTAATCGAGCCTGAGCCAAGCTGCATTAAGCTCAGCTCGCTAAAAGCTCTATTCGTTAAGGGTCGTATATTTATATATATGAAAAGATATATATAACTTAATATATTAATGCAAATAAAGTAAACATCATAATTAAAAAAGAGCATGTACAGTATGTCATATCTTTATTAGATAATACTTTATCCAAAAGTTTGATTTGATCTTACATAAAATATACATTACAAATACAAAGCTGTATATAAAGTGATAATGTGTACATCAGTTATTGAAGCAAAACCAAAATGATCGACCAATAACTTTGACTGCCCAATAAGTGCCAAGAAAGCACAAAAAGTGACTGACCATTTTACACTTCATGCTCTGACAAATGATGGCCTCTCTTTGGTTTGAAATTTTTTTTGATTTGAGCATTCCCTTGTAAATGTCATCCCACATTGCTCATTCATGAATATTTAAACTTGGTGAGCCGAGTACTTGGGTGGCGAGCCTGAGCTGTGCTGGACAAAGCTCGGCTCAGCGCAGCTCGCTGACACCCCTACTTAATATTACATCTCTTCAGAAGGAAAAAAAAATGCTCAACTACATGTTTATGTGTTTATGAGAAGTGTTTACATCAATTTGAGTGGATAATTTTTGGATTTATTAGGTAAAAAGGCCAAAAGTGATTGGTGAGCATAATGTTTAAATTGCAATACGTAGATTTGAAGGATGTGAAAGGGATTTAAGGTTTTGGGGTTTATGGAGAAGAAAGGAAGAAGAAAAAAGAGGAGAATACGTCTGAGAAGCTGGTTTCATGTTGATTGGGGTAATATCAAAGATTTAGCATGAGGTTTTCTACAGTATATTTACCATCCAGCATAGTTTCTGTTATTTTTTGTTCTTTGTCGATCATCAATTTAGTTTGGTGATGAAGGCAGCATATATAGTGATGTTTTAATGGTGTACGGGGTTTGTGTTTGTTGTTTGAAGGTCGTTTGATGTGCATAGGCTTGTTGGTTGAAGGTTGCGTATGTAGCAATCTGTTGATGGTGTTTGATGTGCATGAGCTTGTTGGTTGAAGGCAGCATATGTAGTGATCTGTTAATGGTGTATAGGCATGTGGTTGTTGGTTGAAGGTTGTTTGGGTGTGTGATAGGTTGTTAGGGTGTGTTTTAACCTTATTTTATGGAGGAGAGGGCTGTGTAGCTCTCAGATTGGTGTGCTTGCCTTGTAAATGTTTTATTAATTGACTCAGTTGTGCTACTGGACTGTGTAGTCTTGTGGAGTACCTTTACTAATGGATTTGTGTTTCTAAAGGCTGATTTTTGAAAATCCGCCCCCTTCTTGGTGTTGATTGTTTGCATTTGTGAATAAGAAGTAATTAGTTATTATGTCAGAGGTGAGCCAAGGCTCTAATGCATCAGTCAGTCGTGGAGGAATTATGAGTACTCATAGTGATCCTACGCATCTACAAATCATGACTGTGAAGTAGGATGGAAGCAACTATTTGGTCTGGTCTCGGTTAGCCATGTTATATGTAAGGGGGAAAAGAATATGGGATAGTTGACTGGTTTCAGCCAGTGACTTATATTTTATTTCCTTTACTTATTTTTCAATTTTGAAAGTATAGTGAGGAGTAAAAGTCGGCTAAGAAAATTCTTTTCTAATGTTTCTTTTATTAATTCAATAAAAATTATAAAAATTAAAAGTCAAAACAGATTGCTGTTTTTCTTTCCTCTAAGTTTTGCTGCTATACCATTTTATTTCAGTTATGGGATCCACATGGACCAACACTGGTTGGCGCTTAGGTTGGCTCTTTCTAGTCAAATCTTGAGGCAATTCCCTTCCCTCTACATATTTGATAGAAAATATTTCGCTCTTTCTAAATTTTGTAAATATTTTAGAGAAGAAACTTGTATTAGTATTAACGACTTTGGGCCATATTTTCTCTTACCATGCCAGAGAATGCAGACAAATAATTGTTTATAAATATGGGCATGATATGGTGGCCCTGCTCTCATTGTGTGCAACAAGCGTACTACTGTCCTTGGTTGACAGTCTTGCAATCTAACAATGGTTATATAAGATTGTATTCTCTATTATTTCTAAGTCGGAACAGGGCTTTAAAGCAGTATGCAATGTTTGCAGGTATTGGGGACAACCAAGAACGAGGCTGCTTTCTGAAGGATTCTTTATAGAACTGCTTGGTCATTTTAAAATCTTTTTCTTTTATGCCCCACGAGAAAAAGGGTGCATGACTATATATATATATATATATATATATATATATATATATATATATAATTTTGTAAATCCATGGCTTCCATTGTAAATATCTCCATTGAGTTGTGCGTGGAGCTGGTGCTGTGTACTGCTTCTGTTCTTTATATCTCATTAGTGTTGTAGATTTTCATCTGTCTGAATATTGCTAATTATAAGCTTCCAGTCCATAGATTTTTCTTTAGAAAATGACAAATGGAATACCGATCTAGTGAAGTGGAAAAGGTGTGGAATTCAAGGGAGAATGGAGTTTTGATTATCTGGATTAAATAAATAATAATCCCTTCTTTGTAAGTCGCTGTGGAGGTTTTCCTTCAAAGCTAGTATCCTCTTGAAGCCAACGTTTATTAACTAGTATGATTTCACATTTCAAGCCAATTGGTTGGGATACAGCTTACAATTGTACTCACCTACCCGTATGTATATCACTTGACAGTCATTGATTGGATCTTAGATATAAACGCATCTACTCCCCTAGAAAAAATTCATCCTAATGGCAAACTTTACATGTGGTTACCAGATGCTCTACCATGAATTGACATGTAATCGAAACACTTTGTATTTGATGAGATGCTATCCCAGGGGTGGATCCTTCATCGCCAAAAAGTGAAAAGCCCTTCCCCCGGCCCCCCAAAAATAAAAAGTGTAAATTGCATTTTTGGTGCTGATGTGTCCATCCCTGGTGCTGGGCTGACCTTGTTCGTTCATTAAGGGATCACACCAAATTCAAGGCACTCCACACACTGTGAACCCACACTTATATCTGATTATTATCTGTGTTTGATACGGTAATATTCAATTCGAATGAATCTATATCTGGTTCGATTATTTCACTAAATATTTGAATCCGTTGAAATTAATATATAATGTAAGACATGTTATGTAGAATACAACATAAGAATACCAAAACCTTAACCTTAACCCATTTCTCATCTCTCATTCTCAATTTGAATGAAAGAAAGCTCCCAGTAACCCGTTCTCCAGTCTCTCATTGATCTAGCAATCGTTTTTTATCTCTATAATTCCTAGGTCCTTATTGTTTTCGTAAATATCCAAAAGATATTCAACTTTGATCTGATATTCAATTAAATAAATAAATTCAAATTCGGTATTCTTATATTTGAATCGTATTTGATCTGTTGACAATCCTATCCACACTACCATTGGTGGGGGAGGGGACAGGTGTAAATGCAATCCTTTACCACAATCAGTTTTTTAGAGCTTTGAATGAATACCACCACGTAAGGGTGGCAATTCATGTTGGCAGGTCGGGTTTGTGTCATGTTGAGATAAGGGTATACTACTATAATACTAAACCTGAACCTGACCCACTTACTAATCGTGGCAAAGCAGGTTGACATGCTTTGACCCAAAACAAGTTTTCAGTCAACTCTAACCCTCTTATTTTTTTTTGTTTATTTTTATTTTTTTGATAAGTAACCCTGTTGGGTTCGTGTCGAGTTCATGGGCTATGTGGTAATTCATGTTGGCATGTCAGGTTCGTGTCATGCCGAGATAAGGGTATATAATTATATGGCTCAACCTGACTCATTCATTAATCGTATCAAAGTGGGTTGACCCAAAACACATTTACAGTGAATCCTAACTCACTTATTTCATTTTGGGTTTGAATCGGGTTCACAGGTCATGTCAAACATTGCCACCCCTAATACCACATCCATAGTGGGGTGGGACCCATTCACTTTTTGGGATGTCCCATCACCTCCAAAAGTGAGGACCCATCCCACTGTGTCTTGCCCCACGAGGTGTTGCACAATGGGGGGTGTCGCACAGGTGATATCGCCCCTGCAATGTGACAAACTGAATGCCGGTTTGATATTGGCCAAGCACCAATTAATCCGGTGAGAATGACATTAATCCGGTGAGTATGACATTAAGGGCTGACACATCAACACCAAAAAAGTGACTTACAGTTTTTAGGAGGATGCTTTTCACTTTTGGCGCTGATATGTCAGCCACTGATGTCGGTCTCACCTTAGGGGGTCCTCTAGTCGCACCAGTTAGTTCCTTAGGAAGGCTCGATTTTACATCGGATGTTGAAAGAACAACAACTAACCCAGACAACGTAACTACCGAGTCTATCTTACGCCCATAATGCGAAGGATAAGTCTCTCTGTTGCATGAGCAAATCTTCTGGCACCAAAATTGGTGTGACCACACCAGAGGATGTTCTGTCCAGGATTTGGTGTCCAGAATAAATGGATGGATTTTTTGGTGTCCTGACAGAACAAGAGGCACCAATTTCAAAAATACATCAGTCTGTGGTGCGCGTCACACATGAGTCACACCGGATTTAGCCACGGAATATTTTCTCCAGGGAAAAGACATTGGTGCGTAGTACACGCAGTGAGTATCCTTGTCGCCGCTCGGAGTAGTGGGGACCGGTGCTGTTTCACCAGTTTTATCGAAGTCGCCGTTCAGAGAGAAGTAGAAGATGAAAAGTCATGGCGTTCTTCCGAAGCCCTGAGATTCAGAAAAGTTGCGTAGATTCGGCATTACCAGAGCTAGAAGAAGAAGTAGAAGAAGAAGAAGAAGAAGAACCTTATTTCTCTCTACGGATTTCAGACTTCAAAAGGTCAGTTCCTTTCGCAAGATCTAAAGGATCTCGAGCTTGGAGAGCTTATATCGAATAATTTTTCTCGACTGATTAGATTTCAATCTTGAGGATCAATATCTCTCTCTAATGTTCGATTTACTTCGTAGTAGCTCCGATTTGAGTTTTCTTGTTTCTTTTTCTAGAGTAAGGTTTGGATCAACTCTGTTTTCTTTTCCCATAATTTTGAATTAGATTCATTCTGAAACGAAGAGTAAAAGGCCCCTCAACTACTTGAATAGGAGAAGATATAGTTCGGCGTACTAATAAGCATTTGGTTCAAGTGAACTAGCTAGATTTTCGGGATGAAGAAGTGGTCCGGAGGTACTTTGATTCTTGTACTCGCAATGATTTTGGTTCTCCGGTACAGCCTTATGGAGAATCAGTCACAGAAGCAGTCAGCGTATAGTTTCTTTAGAAACCATCCAACCAATACTTCTCATGTAAGGGATAATGGTGTCAGTAAGCCTTCTCAACCGCAACCAATGCAAACTCGTTTGAAGAAGCCCTACTTTATCGATGTTGAAGGACTCAATGATCTGTATTCTCAGAAAAATTTGTCAGATGAGGAAGCCAGAGTCATAGTTGTATGGGATCAGATGCGCTTCCTTTTGTCCAGGTCGGATTCTTTGCCTGAAACTGCTCAAGGGATCAGAGAAGCTTCCATTGCATGGAAAGATTTGTTGGCCACTATTGAAGAGGAAAAAGCTTC
The DNA here is from genome assembly GCA_025762735.1 of Platanus orientalis. Taxonomy (NCBI): domain Eukaryota; kingdom Viridiplantae; phylum Streptophyta; class Magnoliopsida; order Proteales; family Platanaceae; genus Platanus; species Platanus orientalis. The sequence goes on along the minus strand of JAOXJP010000008.1, from coordinate 12,034,638 downwards.
CATGCTTAAAAATAATAGGAGCCACAGATATGGTGCAGAAGATGAGAATTGCCCTTTCTCTGTAAGTTTGTCCAATAATACAATATCTAGTGATGGACGTATCCTTAAGTTTCCCTGTGGGCTTGTTGATGGTTCTTCCATTACATTGGTCGGCATTCCTGATGAACATCATGGGGGCTTTCAAATTGAATTTATAGGACAACAACTTCAAGGGGAGCCTAAACCTCCTATTATATTGCACTATAATGTCAGTTTGCCTGGGAATAAACTGACAGAAGATCCAGTCATTATTCAAAATACATGGAGTACTGAATATGGGTGGGGTAAAGAGGAAAGATGCCCAGTTCATGGTTCCACTAGCAATCTGAAAGGTATACTGATTCTCCAATGCCGTAAGTGTATGCACTACATTTTGTGTGATTCTGTCAGAGGTGCATTAGCATTTTTTATAAAGGGTACTTAGTTGTGAATCATCCAAATTTCACTGGTGAACCAATTTTAATGCATAAAATGTTGAATGTGGAAATTGGAGTATGTGTTTCGTCTACTATAACTACTGGCTATCAACTAGATAACTGAATACATGGTGCAGACTGCACATGTTGGAATCTTAATAATCCTTAACATGGGTTCAACTTCAACCTAGGAGCTCCTCTCAGTGAAATTTAACCCAATTGAGATAATTAAATTGCATCCAATCAAATCATTGTTGTGAAGGTTCAAACATATATGAGCAAGTGAGGGAAAGTCTATAGCTCAAATGGTTACACTCATTTTATTGGGTTAAACACTTGATCTAGGAGATCTTCATGGTGGGATCCATAAAAAAAGAAAGAAAGAATCCATATGGAAGTATGGAACCCTAATATGTGAAATTAAGTTAATACTCTAGACACTATTTTCTACTTTGTTAACAATCCATCAATTCTGAGCACATTTAACTAGACATAGCATGCAAATGAACATACTTCTGTAAATTATGGGAAATCAATGGAAAAAATTTAATGTGACATAATGTAAAACTATAAATTTCAATCTTAAGCAATGGCATTCCCTTGCCAATCCATAAAAGCAATCAACACTTCTGATGTCTGCATAGGAGAGGGCCGCATCCATGCTCCCCATGGTTCTGCAATCAGAAACTGCATAAGCCTAAAATTTGAACATTCAGTCTAACTAAGATAACGAAAAAGGATATGTAGCAATTGGTTGCTGTGAGAACTGTTCAGAGACCAACTTGTTAGATATTAATCTTAGAAAACACATGTAATGGCAATTTATGCATTCATGATCTCCATATGGGCCTGATGCTCCTTATTGCAATCAATGCATGGATTACTTAGTCTAGGTTCAAAATGGTATATCTAACCTTTAGAAAAATAGACCCTGCTCGGTTGAGGTACTAATATTGTGTTTAAGGTGAATGTTTCACTCAGCCAAGGAACTTCTCATGTGAGTCACATTAGGCAAATCGTAGACAGACTCTTTCAAGTCATGCTTCAAATTATGGCTGGGATGCAAAATACTTTAAACCTAGGTAACAAGTACACAGACTTAGGTATTGGTGTCCGACATGGCACTTTCTGTGAAAACTATATAAATAAATAAACTGAAGTGTCAGTGTCTGACATGGCGACATTTTGCAAAATGAAGTGTCCTTGTAGATTCTGTTGTGTACACCTTATAGATTCTGTTGTGTACCAAAACATCTATTTAAATGTTTTTCTTTAGTGTCATATCATGATCTTCATTATGCAAATGTCTATTGGATATAGTGTTATCTTGTTGGAACAGAAGCCCCTCGCATTGGCAATTTTCTAACACATCTTGGCACATGTATAATAGTTGATGGACTCATTCGTTGCAATGAAAAAGTTGTAAGAAGTCTGATGGGAGAGAACATCAATGGGAGTCAGCCTAATGAAAAATGGACTAATTCTTCTGAGGGAAGTCCCCACGTAAGTGTTGCTAACTTCCCATTTGTGGAAGGGAATCCATTTACTGCAACATTATGGGTTGGTACAGAGGGATTCCATATGACTGTGAACGGGAGGCATGAAACATCTTTTGCATATAGGGAGGTAAGGGATGGGTTTACTTATAATTACAGATCATGGAATAAGGCTGGTAGATGACATTAGAATGTTGCACTTTTGAGATGAGTTATCACTCCCATCTTTGATGCTATTTCTTCCACTGCAGAAACTTGAACCATGGTTGATTAGTGGAGTCAAAGTGGCTAGTGGTTTGGATCTCCTATCTGCCCTAGCTAATGGTTTGCCTGTTTCTGAAGATCTGGATTTGGTTGTTGACGCCAAGCACCTCAAAGCACCTCCTGTTTCTAGGAAAAGGCTTTTAATGCTGGTGGGGATTTTCTCAACCGGGAACAATTTTGAGCGTCGAATGGCATTGAGGAGGTCTTGGATGCAGTATGGAGCTGTACGTTCTGGGGATGTGGCTGTCCGCTTTTTTATTGGTCTTGTAAGTGATACTTTACAGTTTGAGAGGAACTTGATGTACTTTTAGTTTTGACTAGTTTGGAATGCTAGATTTGATCTGGATATACCATTTATGGAACTTTTAGGCATGGGCCTTTACTTGATATGAAGATTTTCTTCAATTGCTACAATTTCTTCTGATCTTTTACCAAAAAGAATTTAAATGAGAGCTTTGGTCTGATATCTACATATCTGTAAATTACTGTTGCCTGGAAATCCCAATTTGTACCATTCTCATCAGTAAGTATACTTGGACTATGTTTTTCATGCCCCTTGCCCTTCTAGTAATTCTCTAATGCACTTGTAATTTTGAGGATTAAGGTTAATTGATCAATGTTTTATGTATAAGAAGGCTCACAGGTGATGCCGTGGTGAGTGTTGTGTGTAGCTTGGTATAGAATTTCGCCTTCCTTTGTTGGTCAAAAGCGGTAAACTTGGGGATTAGCCACCCTGGCCAGTCAGGCTAGTTGAGGGACAAGAAAATGCTGAAAAAGTGGCTTCACTTAGCTTACATTGTTGAAATGGATATAAAAAATATTTATTTGAGGAATATGCGAGAGTAGGTTAGTGCGGAGAGATGGTTTAAGAGGACAAGGTTAAGAAGTTTTTTTCACTGTTGTATATATATGTGTGTGTGTGTGTGTGTGATATTATTTTCTTACATCAATGGATCAACCTAGGTTGTATTGGATTGGTTAGAGTCAGCCTCCCTCATTGGTTTAATCATAGTTACTAGAGCGAGAAACAATGTGAAAGTAAGAAGCGAGAAGTGAGGCTCAATAAATCCTTGGAAAGCGAGAAGCAAAAAACGATAATAAAGTAAATAACAATAAGTTACAATCAACAAGTTCTAGAACTTTTTATGGAATGACTCAGATGAGCATCATCGGTATCTTTTGGATTGGAATATCATCTGCAAGCCTTTGGCTTGTGGTGGTCTTGGTTTAAGATCAATTAGAGACCATGATAGGGCCTTTCTAGCTAAATGGCTGTGGAGGTTTGGGAACGAAAGAGACAGCCTTTGGTGTAGGGTTATGGTTGCTAGATTTGGGGAGTATTTTGGGTGGAAGGCCAAAGAGGTGCGAATTCAGCATGGCTATGATATTTGGAAATCTAATCAAAATGGGCATGAGGTGTTTTGAAAGTTTATCTGTTTCAAGTTATGGTCAGGGAGGGAGATTAGTATTTTAGATGACAGATCGGAGGGTGAATCGTTCAACCCTCTCAACTCTTTGGTTATTGATCCCAAGGGGTTGGTGGTGAATTCTTAGGATGTCATGGACAATATCTGGAGACCTGGCCTTCGTAGAAATTTAAATGATTGGGACATAGATGAGTTAGATAGGATGCTGGTTTTACTTGAAGGTATGAAGTTGGACCATACTTGGAGGATGGTTGGGATCAGACAATCTCTAGAAAAAGAAAATTCACGTCTAAATCTTTTTACTTGGAACTAGGTGGGTATAGGGCTCCTTCGTTCCCTCATAATGACATTTGGATCCCGAGCATCCCATCAAAAGTATTCTTTTTTTATATGGAATGCTTATTTGGATTAATTCTCATATTCGATCATTTGCAGAGTAGGGGTTGGAATTTAGCTAACAGATGTGTTCTTTGTTTAATGGAGGAGGAATCGGTGGATCTTCTATTTTTTCATTGTTCCATAACGCACTTGGTTTGGAGCTTCTTTCTTTCCCATCTTAGCATCTCCTAGTCCTTCCATGCTCATTTATGTGAGCTAATTTCAGGTTGGTGGACTCATGATTTAGAAGGATTACCTTCGATCATTTAGTCTTTCTTACCGGATGCCATTTGTTGGGGTCTTTGGAATGAGAGATATTCTAGGATCTTTGACGGGCAAAAGGAGAAGCCATGAGGAGCTCTCTTTATCCATGTATCGATCTTTATTTGACTGGATTTCCATTCGGGCAGATTTCGAAGAAAGGGAATGGAACTCTATTTGGTGTGAGGAGTTGTAATGTTTGTTTTTTTGTGGGTGTTGTTTTTTTCTTTCTCTTATTGGGGCCTTTCACTTCCTTGGTGATGGTCTCCTTTTGTGTTGCTTGTTTTCTCTTTATTCTGATCACTTCCATAAAGCTTGCCCGTTATTTCTTAAAAAAATAATAATAAAATACTAAAAAACCTAAAAGCTATACCATGTAAATAAGAAAGAAATGTGACATAAATCAATATGCAAGCCACTTGTTATTAATATGGCCAACCATACCTTAGATTTTACCATACATAAAGACTTTTAGTAGATGACTAACATCTTAGAGTCCAACAATATAAGACATTGAATAAAAACTGGATTTTAATCTTTTTTATTATATTAGAATAAAATAATATAAATAATATTTTTTTTTCCTTACAAATTCATTACAAAATCTCATAGATAATATTTTATTCAATGCCAACAGCATAGGATTTACATTAAAAAGGGCGGCTTGGCCCAACGGTAAGGCTTACCGTTAGCATCCCTGGTGGTGCGGGTTCAAGTCATGGAAACAGCC
>JAOXJP010000008.1:12017778-12029527 GCA_025762735.1 Platanus orientalis | reverse complement strand
AATGGGGGTAAGGCTGCGTACATCTTGCCCTCCCCAGACCCCGCGTTAGCGGGAGCCTCGTGCACTGGGCCGCCCATATGTACAAATACATAAAATCTCCAATATGCCCTCTACAGTACATAGACTTCTACAGGGGATTTTGCAGTGGTTGTCAGTTTAGGTAAAGGTCTAAGCATGGGTCCATGGTATCTCTTGCAAATCATTCATGAAATTAGGGAGTTAGTGCAAGAGATGAAAATCTCTTTCTCCCATGCCTGTAGGCAGCTGAACACCGTCGCTGATGGAGCAAAGTGGGGCATGTGGCAATCTTCATCCTATAAGGGGATTGATTTCCCTTTTTCTGGCCCATTGTGATATTAGCATATTCTATTTTATTTATATTTTGCATCCTTAAATACTGTTGTATATATATATAGACTTTTTACTCTTCATTGGGTGACGAGACTTTTGACCTTCGTAGTATATTTTTGCAATAAAAAAGTCTTGTCACTGAGTACTCGGGCACATGAGGATTGTCCATGATTACAATACCTGGACACATGTCATATATGCAGAGAGGTTCATGACCTACCACTTAATGGGCTCTGCAAAGGAAATTTCCATGGCCAAAAATTAGCTTCATTAGATGACTTTTGACTGCCTGATCATAGATTTTCTTTTGCTCTTGGAACATTCAACCTCGCAGGAACCTAAATGATTGGGAGATCGAGGAGATGGGTTGGCTGTTGGAGTTGCTAAGAAACCCCGACCTTGGGGACATGGAGCTAAAGGATGAGATGGTCTGGAAACTTGATGAGGAGAAGGGATTTTCTGTCAAATCAATGTATGGGGCCCTATGCTCTACGGAGGGGTCTGTCGCCCTTGGTAGATGTGTGTGGAACAACCTCATTCCCTTGAAGGTCTCATTCCTTTTGTGGGAGGTATGGAGGGATAGGGCGCCAACAATTGACAACTTAATTGCAAGAGGTCTAGTGATCCCGAATTGGTGTTGCATGTGCAAAGAAGCAGCGGAATATTTGGGCCATCTTTTCATCCATTGCCCTGTGGTGTTGAAGTTATGGAACCTCGTCCTTGTTCGCTTTGGTGTGTCGTGGGTTCAGCCTTCTTGAGCTAGAGAGCTCTTAGTGTCTTGGACAGCTCAATCTATTTGCGGCGGAAGTGCCTTGGCCTGGAGTATGTGGTTGCTGCTTCCCACGGCGATTTGTTGGGTTGTTTGGGAGGAGAGGAATGGGAGAACGTTTGATGACAAGTCTCGAGTTGATTGCATTGTGGTGGATTCTATTCTGTCCAGAATTTACGACTGGCTTTATGTGGATAGGGAGAGGCCCACTTATCGCTCCTGGATTTTTGAGTGGGACTCTATTGTCTTTTAGGTGTTGGTTTGCTTCAGTTCCTTGTTTGGTTGCTTTTCTTTAGCAGGTCTCATGCTGCACTTTGTGTTCCTTTTTATCTGCTTAATAAAATTTCCTTATCTCTTTCAAAAAAAGATTTTCTTTTGCTGTTATGTTATGGGAGCTTGTCCACCATCAAATGTGATAAAATAAAATTGAATGGTTGAGATTCTAATAAATGATCATAATTTTCCCTATAGATCTCTTTCATGATTGCCATTTGCATGTCTGCCATGTGTTTTGATATATGTACATTTTTTGTTTAAGGACGGGCTGAGTACCCAGACTGTAGATTTCTCTTTCATCATAACGTTTTTTTTCTTTTCTTTTCAGTAATAATGTTTTCTTTCTGACTTTGCAGACTAAAATTCTACCCGCTAAATACATAATGAAAACGGATGATGATGCTTTTGTCAGAATTGATGAAGTTATCTCTAGTCTCAAAGGAAAGGTCCCTAATGGCCTCTTGTATGGTCTCATATCCTTTGATTCAGAACCCCATAGAGATAAAGACAGCAAGTGGTATATCAGTGTTGAGGTATCAATTTCAGTCAACTTTCTTTTTTTCAAAATGAGAAACTTTGGGAAGTAAATAAAACAGAACTTTTACCTCGACAAGGGTTGTGCTGTGCAGGAATGGCCACATGCTAAATATCCACCATGGGCTCATGGTCCAGGATATATTATTTCACGAGACATAGCAAAATTTATTGTTCAAGGCCACCAGGAAAGACATCTCAGGGTAAGACTTCATTACTTCATACTTATGGTGCAACAGGGAGAGCATCACTATGGAAAATGCTTGACCCTGGTTCTGAATCTGTTTAGTTGTCTAGTCCTTGTTTACATGGCTTAATAAAATATTTCCGTTTACTCTTTGTAAAAGAAACTCATAATAGTTCACTGTATCTCTCCTGGTTTAATATTGTTTCTTTTATTGTCATATTCTCTTGATCTTATAACCATTACCAAAATGCATATTGGACACAAACATGATCTTGTAAAACACAAATATGATGAGGAAAATAATGAATTATTCAGATAAGGTTGTCTTTTATAATCTTTTTTTAATGGGCAACAAGATATATTTTGATACCTTTTAGCTGATGAATATTTTCCCCCTTTTTTATGAGGGTGGGTGAGTGGGTGGACGAGAGTTTCCTTGTTTCGTTCTGTTTAGATTCTCTCTTACATTGGGGCCTTAATGCCCCAGCCCCCCTTTCTTGGTTGTAATATTATTATTTTTCGCCTTCCAAGTTCAAAGGGAATATGATTCCTGATATTTGCTTGTAGTTTCCATTACATGTTCTATGTATTTTACATCATGTACCGTTATTCTTTCTTTTAATAAAATTTATCATTACTCATCAAAAAAAGAATAGTAGTATGAAAATGGCCGAATTAAGAGAATAAAAGAATTGAAAAAATGCAACATGCTAGCCCAAGGCATGTAAGACGTTGTCTTTAAGTCTTTACTTACCCCTACTACATGTCAACAACCAAGTTATGGTGAGGAAAGCTCCAAGATACAACGAACGCAGTGTAGATTGCTATTAAGCAAGACAAATTTCTGATTTGAATTGCTTCCCCAAACACTAGTTATACTCAAGTAAGCCCAAGACGTTAAGTAAATCAAAATAACAATCTATATATATATATATGGCAGTAAATGGCCTTTAAATAGAACAAAAAAAAAAAGTAAAGACTCGATTGAATAAACTCATCTCTTCCCAAGAGATATATAAAGGGCATAATTTTTCAAATGTAAGGACACATCTTTTGTTAAGAGGTGTTATAGGGGTCTAAATGTCCAAAGAATAACAGTCAAATAATGATCAAATAAAAACACACTCTGCTTTATATTTAAAATATACGACAACCCCCTCCCATTCTGTGATTATTTGTTTTTTATTTTGAATGTTGAGAAAAAATGGAGAATTAATCCAAGGATTTTCTTAGATACAAATATCATTAACATGATGAACAATTTCTGAATTTTTTATATTTTTTTATGAATAACTATAATTGTATTACGAAAGAATAGAAAGAAAGAAAAGGGATAGAGAAACAACAAAAATACAATAGGAGACTTCCCAATACTACATCATTTTATCCCCATTCTGGAAGCTTATTGCCCTTGAACACTTCAGACTGCTCTCTCCCCCACTTTGCAAGACTATCACCTTCCCCATTTTGACTTATGGGAATGTAAGAACAGTACCCATTTCCCTCACAATAGCCCTAATCTCATGAATAAAATGCTGCCACATCCAAGCCCCCTCACATATGCCAAGAGCCCAAGAAATTACCATCTTTGAGTCTCCTTCCACTAAATGTATTCAACAAATTATATGAAAATTGACAAAATGCAAGAATGTTGAGCTACATTTAAAAACATAAACAGAAATTCTTCTAAAGTTCACCCATCCTAAAATCAGAACCATAACAGAACAGATTCAAATATATGTATGCATTCCAGCTATGCATTATATATAGAGAAAACCTTGCTTGTTGATAAAAAAATCCGCTGAACTATACAAAATACTTTCAATGAGAGCCAACAAGAAGGCAGATGTTCTAGCTAAACAAGGTGTTGCAAAAGGGGAATATTCACTCAACATGTCAAAATTGTACACCATGTCGATCGAAAAGTTGAAGTTTTATAATATGGTTAATGTTTCGTGTCAGTCCTTGTTAATATGGACATATGTCAGAGCAACATATACAATATTTCATATTGCAAGAATTTCTGGGGACACTAGCATGAGCAAAAATGGTTGAAGAGTCTACTCTTTGAAAGAGAGTTAAACAACTCGAAATCCCAGGAGCTGATCCAAAATCACCTACTTGATTGACAGGTATAGCTTTTGAAACTACTTTATCTGTTTGTAGTCATGTAAACCAGAAATGAATTAACAAATATGTAGCAAGACCTACTCCTCCCATCCCAGGAATAATTGAAGAGAGTTATCTCCAGCCCAGACATTTGAAATCATGGGTGTTGGAAGAATCAACATTTATGAGGGGTTTCTTTGCCTATGTAGTCTTTTGGTTTTGTTCTTAGAAGCGGAGGCCCAACTCTCTCGGTCCACCTACCCCCTCCTTGTATCTCCTGTTTCCATCTTCTCCCTCAAAATTCATTATTTACCCCGCTCCCCCCAAAAAATATTATACTAATAAATTATAATTTTTCCGTGAGATAGAATTCAAATTCTTTGTGGTACACATGTGAGTTGGTGTTTCATTGTTAGCAAATGAAGATGGGATTTGGATGCAGGTCATGGCTGAATTTGAAACTTCTCTTTCCTCTTGTTTTGCTTTTTCAGCTTTTTAAACTAGAAGATGTTGCAATGGGCATATGGATTGAACAATATAAGAACAGTGGTCAACAAGTGCATTACATCAATGATGAACGGTTTTACAATGCTGGGTGTGAATCAAACTATGTTCTCGCTCATTATCAAGGTCCAAGGATGGTCTTATGCCTTTGGGAGAAGCTGCAGCTACAGCATGAACCTGTATGCTGTGAGTAACTTCATACCTTATTGAATGACAACCTTTCTCTTTACCGGGGCCCATTTTAGCCAAGAGCAAGATATGAAGAGCTTTAGTAACCAAAATTGGAGTTGGAGTACCTGCAAGTTGCCTGTGGGCTCAAGTTTGTAGCTCAACTAGTTAACATTCTGAAAGCAAGCATGAACATCACTGGTTAATCTTAGCTACCAAGAGAAGAGGGAAATTTGTTGATTTCTGTGTTGTTAGGAACCATCTATTTATTGTTAAATTATGCTTGATGTCACCATTTTCACATTCTTGCAGTAGCTCATAGGCATGGTATTTAGTTAGACTATAGTTGTACATTGTGGATTCTAATTCATTTATTAGACGAGGATATTTCTCATTGATTTTCTTTGTAACATTAATTCATATAGAGATCTCTATACCCCATCAAGTTCAAAGATAATTTCAATAGATCATTACTTCATTCTTGATTCATGTCCTTTATGACCCATCAGTTCAATCTAGCTGCCTCATTATTAAGGTGTTGACCGTGCTGCTTCAGTGTTAGGAAATTACTTGCAACTTCTGCAATGGAAGAACCAATGTACCCTCACTCTTCATGCAATTTATTAATGAAAATAGAACATTGTCTAATTCTTACTTGTATCTCTAGCTCCGAAAGTTAAATGCAAGTGTTACAAAATTTTATAGAAGTTTGTAAAAAAAAAAATTATGGCCCCTAACTACCAAGGTTTTTTTTTTTTTTTGTTGGATCATGCAGAAAACTGGTCTGTTTGGAAGCTCCTACCAGGAATTATTTAATGGTATCCATCATTATTTTTATGTTTTTATTTATAAGAATATTAGTATACAATGCATAATTCCCCGAGAATATAAAACTCTAATGTTGATTTGGATATAAATACATACATTCTATTTAACTGCTGATCTAGACATTTCAAAATGCATTCAATAAATTACCCTACATTTGGTTGCCACATGGCATGATGACATGGCAAAGGGACACATGTCAGCCAGAAAAAAAAGGGTTTTGGCAGCTTGGGATGGGACTAGGTCTCAATGAGCTGAGCTGAGCAGAGCCACAGCTCGGGCTCATCTTGCTCAGTTCAACATGTTATTCCTATAACAAAAAAGGGAGATGAACTACAGAACCAAGCAATAAACATCAAGTTTAAGAGAGAGAGAGAGAGAGAGAGAGAGAGAGAGAGAGAGATGTACCATTAAATTGTCTTTAAAATAACCTAAAATCGTATTAAATAAAAAAGACTTGATGAAACATTTTGTTCTCTTCAAAATAGATCTTGAAAAGGATTAAAGCTTTCAAATATATGATGGTTTTATTAGTTGAGGTTTTAGGCTTGATGTTTAATGATTGATCTTGAAAATGATTACCATGTCGAAATTTGTTCACAATATTTCAATATATCTTTCATGGGTTAATAAAGAAAGCTAAAGAAATATAAGTTTTAAGTTTTAGGATTCAGTTGATGAAAATTTAAAGAAATTACAGTACAATACAAGGGGAATTCAAGATCTGCAAACTCAAAGATTGTTATTTTCTTTTAACAAAAGATCTTATTTCTACCTTATCAATTTGTTTTTATTGCGAACAAATCTTCTTTGCATTTTCACTCATCTTTCAACAAACTGCATTCCATTATTGTTATGTCTTAAGATCGAGGAGAACCTCATTCATAGAAATTCAAAACAAAAGAAGAAGAAATATGTTACGAACCTAACTGATACCCCAAAAGCCCTAGGACTGATGGAAACGTGTTAGGCTAAGCTCTTAACCTTTGAGATCGTAACAAAACAACAAAGTAAAAGAAAGAAAAAAAAAAGTATCGGGTATGCTATTGGAATTTCTTGTTTGATAAAAACGAAATAGGTAAAATATCAGTATTTGATATTAGAGAGGAAGAAGGGGGTTTCTTGGGAGCAAATGCCTTGTCCAGGATGGTGTCCATGACACCAATGGAGTTCATATGGAATAAAACGGACGTAATCTAATTCTCACCCATTTCATTCCATATATGACGTCCCTTGGTGTCTTGGACACCAAATCCTAGGTAGAACATTTATTTTCTTTTAACGGTATAGAATGTAAGTCCATACACCAATCTGCTAGGTGTTACCCAATGTAAAGACCTGATCCAACTCAATATTGTTCAGTTGTGGACGTCCCAATCATGGGGCTACTTTCCCTTCCTCATTTTAAAAAGCATCAAGCCTAGTTGAAGGGTGCTTACATATAAGCACAAGTTTCCTCTCAAGCTAGGCAATGTGGGATCTTTCTTATTAAGTAAATAAATAATTACATTGATCACGAGAAAAGATTATAATTATATATATATATATATATATATATATATATATAAATTAAAGGAAAATCTGTGGGATACAAGATTTGCTTATTTGTTCCAACTGCCTATGAAGCTATAATATATGCTGGTTGATTTGCTTCTCTTAAAAAATGACTTAAAGCACATAGTGCTCCACCGGCCATGACACTTCTAAGATATAATGTATGTTCCCACCTTGGAGTCCATCCTAATATGAAGCCTCTTGCACCCAAACTGAATTGCTAAACCGATATCCTTCAACAAATCAAACAACTCCAACCAAAGAATGTTTTTCATTTCCATCATTCCTATATAAGCAAAAACAACATGCTTTTCATTATCTCATATAGCAAACCCCGTAAGCTGAGTGACTATTTGGGAGTGCACCGTCACAAGAAAGCTCCCACATTCCATGTTTAGGGTATGGCCAAACAGGTTATTGGCTAAGTAGTTATTACACCCACTTCTAAATCCTACTTCTTAGCAACAGACTTGTGAATGGGATTATCCTCCCCTTTAACCTTCACATTGTGAATCCTCACCTTAACATCAAAAATGATATTTTGGAGAATCATTTCTTTTGGTTTTCTTTTATTATCAAATCTCATGGTGTTCCTTTCTCTGCAAACATGATATATGTAAGCATTAATGCAAAGACGAGCTACATGAAATACAATATTCTTTCCTTTGAAATATCTTATAATCCACTTACACTTTAGTAAAACAGTATGTGGGATCTTACAATCCACCCCCTTTAGGGCCACACATCCTTGTGTGCACACCGTGAATCTGATTCAACTCTAATACCAATTGTAACGACCCGACCTAATATTGACTTCATATTGTCCAATTTTAGGTGTCCCAACCATGGGGCCACTCTCCTTCCCTAGTTTTAAAATAGGTCAAGGCAAGTTAGGAATGCTTACATATAAACACAGGAGGATCCCTCTCAAGTTAGGTGATGTGGGATTTTACACCAAGCCTAGAATGTCATATTAATCAAGAGGAAAATCAAACAAGCAAAAATGCCACAAGAACTCATTAGTTATATTGAAAATCTCAAATTAGAGAAAAACCGCATAGCTAGAGTTGTCACCAAGTTTGAAGAAAAAATGCACAAAACACTTACAACCCTAGTCGCAAAAAAAATACATATAATTACCCACAAAGACTTTAGGATTAATCAACCACCAAGTAAAAGTACAATTTTGTCCTTTAGACTAGCAGAGTCATAACTTGATTACCACGACCTCTGTGGATCATCAATAACATAAGGCTCCACAAAATACCAAAATATGTTTATGGGGGCTTGTATTCCCACCTCACGTTTTTGTAAGCACACCTCACTTAACTTTATTCCAGAAATACTCTATCTTAAAATGACAGTTATAACCCTAATGACATTAAAAAACAAACAAACAAAACTTAAAAACAAAGTTTGTAAGCACACCTCCACACCTAATCTTCTTATTCCAAACCGCCTCCTTCTCCTTCTCACCAAAGCTTCTTCAGCTCTCTCCATTATTCTCCATTTAAAGCTCTCTAACACCTAAAAAAAGTCACACATTTAGATTCTCAAACAAGAGCTCAACCAATGGAGTATTAAGGAAGTGAAATAGATCGAAATAGAAGCCCCAAGTAAAAAAAACTTCTAGTTATATAACGTTTTTTTTTTTCCGTCATGTTCGGCATTACAAGGCTAAGATGCCAAACAAAAACAAAATGCTGAATTTTTTTTTTTGCAACTTAATGTCTCGACCTGCTGCAATCAGATTTGTGATGAAATGGTGATGGATTATAGCAATCATCAGGCACGAAGTAAAAAAAGTGTATCTAACTAATAATGTGACTAGTGTGTGTAACAATTTGGATGAAGTTGGCATTATTATTGTTCTCCTATGTGTAGATATTTAGTAGTCGGGCGGTATTGATTAGGTGGATGACAGATGTTGAAAAAAGGAATGGATTTGTTGTAGTTATTAAGAAGTCAGATTCCAGTTCCGCCTTAAGGAAACCAAGTCTGGCCCTTGCACGCCAGCAAAGTGGGCGGTATAAAGAAGATAAGAGGGCAAGAAATGTCAACGGGGTTGTAAAGATCAAGGAAATGGGCACCAAGAAGTGTGAATGTCCATTCTAATTGAAGGAAAAGAAGTTACCCACTAATGATGATTGGTTATTGCTAGTCGTATGTGGAGTGCATAATCACTCTGTTGCGGATCATTTCGAAGGTCACTCTTATGTGGGTAGATTAGCAGATGGAGAGTCCTCACTTTTAAAAGATATGTCCAAGAGTAATGTTCTACCGAAGGACATATTGACTGCAGTGAAGCAAAGAGATGCCTTAATACAACTACAATAACGGCAATATATAATGCGCGATCTAAAGAAAAGAAGGAAGAAAAGGCTAGTAGATCTCAAATGCAACAGTTGCTTGAACAGTTGGCCAAGCATAATTACATCATGTGGCATCGGATAGCACTGATATTCTTTGGGTACACTCGGCTTATATGGACTTGTTGCGTGCATTCCCATGTGTGTTGATCATGGATTGCACCTATAAGACAAACAGATATCATATGCCGCTTTTAGAGATTGTTGGTTTGACGTGTACCTATCTGACCTTTTCTATGGCATTTGTGTATCTTCAGCCTGAGAGGGAGGATAACTTTTCTTGAAGGCTATTCGATCGAGTTCATTTATATGGACTTTTTCATTGTATTATATACGTTCTTTCCTAGAAGGCATTTGGATTTACATCAAGGATGTTATAGACTTGGCAATGGATGGGCATTGTGGCTTTAGGGCCATCGCTGGATTGATGAGATTTGGAGAGGATAATTGGGCTCAGGTTAGAGAGAATCGGGTGTGCGAGTTGGATAGCCATGGCCCTTTGTACGAGCAAGTATATGGGTCATCCACGAGAGTGCAGAAGATTAGATATATATTGGCTTATTTCAATGATAGTGCATTTTATGATCATTGGATAACCATGTCGGAGTGTAGACATCTGATTGCATCGCACTATGATGTTGTCCTATATTACCTGGGTGTGCATCAATGCCTCGCTTTCCTACCACTCATATCAAATCCTATCTCTGCTACTGCTCAAAGGAAAATTGCCATTGGTTTTATCAATGAAAACCACTTTATCCAGGTTATCCTGATAAAGTATAAGAATTTAGCTTAATCACAAAACTTTTTACACAAATATTCCTACAACATTACAAGAGTATAATATTTCTCATGAATCAAAGAGCATATCAACAATACTAAACAAAAAACTGTACACAAAGATGGTTAATATGAAAATGCATAAATGACTTATCAAAAAATAAAAAAAGGGAAAGGATTAGAATGCGTACCTAGAGTCGCTTTTCTCTTAGCTAAATAAACCATAAAAGTTAGCTTACAAATGTCAAAAGATACCTAATAGAATAATAAAACATAAATGGGACAAAAAAATCTAATACTAAATAAATGAACGAGAAAGGATAGAGTTTAAATAACATCACGATATATAATGGCAAACTCATAGATACAACATTTAATATGCATAACATGTAAAACACAAAAAATAAAAAATAAAAATGAACTAAATAAAAATAAAAAAAGATCATGCAAAAAGTGTATTGAGAATGAAACATACATATTTACAGATATGATGACTCAATCAAAATACTATGTACATTACAAAACTATGAGACCTCCTTTTTAATACACCAATTTGAGTTGCGAGCTGAACAAGATAGCACTTATTATTACCGGCCCAACCAACCTAATCATAAAATTTAACTCTTCTATATTCATTAAACAGCTGAATACAACCAGACTCAATGACGGGTGTATTGGTAAGACTACAACTCTCAAGTATGAAAACAAAATTCGATCTCAAACTAGTAAAATATATTTACTCAGGTAATCATTCTCTCATCCATGTTAGGAACAAAATCTGTGATCTTAGTACCCCTAAACTTAGACAATCATTCGCGGAACAAAGGGTAACCAATATAAGTAGTGAGTCTTGAATGACCCAGACCTTTGATGTTGGGTCATCATCTCTTAGAAGAGTCCAGAAAATAGGAATACCCAGGATCACTATATTAGCCTCTAAATGTCAAAGGCATGTGGTTGTATCAAAAATCCTACAGTCCTCTTACATGTGGCTTCCCAATTTCTTGGCCAGACACTGTTCAAATGGTATTATATCATGTTGTTCACAAACTGCCCAAAGGAAAGCAACTTTGGCATGGAAATCATGTCCAAACCCAAATCCCTATTACTTCAGTCACTTAGCCGTGTCAAACTCATCCACTTTATATGAGTTTCCAATTTGCAGCAATACTTCTATCATGACAACCCAATAATTATTATATATATTCAGAAAAACACGAAGATACTAGAACATCATAATGTATACATCTCTCAACAATAAACATAGCATTGGAACAAACCCATGATAGTGATGAAGCTCACCCCATTGCTGATGTAAATTTT